>WPIO01000037.1:1770000-1812500 GCA_009760855.2 Cristatella mucedo | reverse complement strand
GTGCCCTTGACGAGCATGGTCCGTAATGTTTTGTCCGTGTACAGAGTTGTGGATATTCCTTCCAATTTACGAAAAAACTTCGAAAGATGTGCCGTGTTAAGCGCAGGCTTGAACGCCATTTAGGAAGTCTGGGTCTGGTGAAGATCTAGTCAATTTCAAAGAATTCCTTCGAGTCTACTTCCGGAAGATTCCCTTTTGGCTGGGCTGCCAAAGAAAGCTATTATGCCACTACAGCGGACTATGAATATGGCTGCAAGGCTAGTCTTCAAGTCCCAGCGGTTTGAGCACGTGTCTCCTTTGCTGAAAGAGCTAGGATGGTTGCCGGTTGAGCAAAGGATACAGAGCAAAGTTGTTACGCTGACCCACAAGGCCCGCCACGGCTTGGCTCCTTCGTACCTGGCTGAACTGCTGCATCAGTTTAAGCCTGTTCGCGCCCTCAGGTCCTGTGTGGACAATAAATTAGCTGTGCCATTCCTCCGCTTAAATACAGTTGGCGACAGAAGCTATAGCTCTGCAGGTCCTAGACTGTGGAACTCGCTTCCACAATTCTTACGCAACGACAACTACTCTTCTACTGCCGACTATGGCTCATCCTTGTCAGCGGTACTTAGCTGCTACTTCTATGCTACTCACAAACTCAACTGCTCTCCTGAGTCTGCTATGCTTCCCACTTTCTCTTTGTTGCGTGTGACGAAGTCTGTTGGCTACCGAATGCGTACCGAAAGCCGCTTAGGCTGTGAGTGCGCTATACAAAACTCTCCTGCGTAACACCCACATGGTCTCAATGACTTTGTGGAGTTACAGACGGAGATACACATCATCAAGATTAGAAAGGCAGGGCTCCGTTTTTCACAAGAAAACTAAAGTCATACCCAAAATGAACTCTTAAGATGGTAAAACGTTTGCTGGACAATGCTGAGAGGTCTCTGTTCCCAGTTATTAACGGCTCTGCCGAAAAGTTTTCAGCCTTCTTCACTGAACAAATTTCGCACATTCGTGCCTCTATAAAGCCACCTCTGACTAAAGCCATTGCTGAGTAGCAACCTGTGACCTTCCTTAAAAGATTTTCCGAGGTTTTAGAATGCGGTGTGGCTACCTTAAAAAGGTCTAGTAAAACGAGTTCGTCTCTTGAAGACCCTCTATCATCCCCCTCTAGTCTCCACTTGCAGACAAACTTAGCCCAGCTGTAACAGATATTTGCAAGGCCTCTCTGGAAAAAAATTAAAAATACAATTTATTTGTATAGCGCCTTAAGAGAACTTAAACTCTATTCAGGCGCTTCACATATGCCACGAGGCTGGAGCCCACGACCTCGGTGAGACCTTGGTTCGGGCGAGCACCTTAAGCAATAAGCCTAAGAGATGTACCCAAGTCCTTCAAATCGGCCATCGTTAGACCAATATTTAAAAATCCTGGATTACAGAGCACCATAGATTTTCCTAGATACAGAGTTTCTTGCAAACTATTGCCCAGTTTCCTTTCTTCATTTTTTGTCAAGGATTCTGGAAAAAATTGTCAAAAATGAAACTTCAGAAAAATTTTAATCGGATTTCATGCGGCAGCACTCCACTGAAACTGCTCTTCTCCGTGTAACCAATGGCATCCTATGCAGACACGATGACGGAAATTTCACTGCCCTAGCGCTGCTAGATCTACCAGCTGCCTTCGACACAATTGATCACGGCATTCTACTAGAACGATTGAGAACAACGATTGGTCTAGCAGACGAGGCCCCGGGGTGGTTTAAATCGTACTTGTCCGATCGTGTTCAATATGTGTCGTTCGGTAGTCAGGTCTCATCCACCAGACCAGTCACCTACGGACTCCCTCAAGAGTCCGTCCTCGGTCCCTTGCTGTTTTCCATTCATACTCAACCTCTGGGGAAAGTGATTCGGGTCAATGGAATAGGCTATCACTTTTATGTTAACGATACTCAGCTGTATTTGTCAGTTAAACCGTCGGAGTCTGCTTCAGCAACTGATAAACTGAATGCTTGCTTCGCCGACATTAGATCCTGGACGTCGGCGAATTTCCTTAAACTAAACGACGATCAAATGGAACTGCTGCTCATAAGACACCCCAAGCGTGTCGCTGGATTAGAAGGCTTTGGTCTTTCAATAGGTGATGCTGTCGTGCGACCATCGACATGTGCTCGGAATTTAGATGCCGTCTTCGACAGCTGTCTATATTTAGAAAGCTTCGTTTAGAAGACTGCTTCTACAACTAGCCATTACGTCCGGTCCCTATCTAATATTATGAACTATATTTCACGGTGGCTTGCAAAGAATTTAACTAGCTTCTTAGTTCTATCTCGGCCAGATTATTTTCATTCCCTTTTGGCTGGGCTACCGAAAAAAGCCATTAGGCAGCTGCAGCTGGCGATTAATGAGGGTTCAAGGCTGTTTAGAAATCCCAGAGGTTTGACCACGTGTCTCCATTTGCCTCCTTTGCTGAAATAGCTTGGATGGCTGCCGGTTGATCAACGGATACAGAGCAAAGTTCTTCTGATGACCCACAAGGCCCGCCACGGCTTGGCTCTTCCATACCTAGCTGAACTGCTGCACCAGTTTCAGCCTCCTAGTGCCCTCAGGTTCTGTATGGACGGGCAATAAATTAGCTGTTAAATTTCTCTGCTTTAAGACCAATGACGACAGAAGCTTTTGCTCTCGACGTCCTAGACTGTGGAACTCACTGCTACATTTCTTATGCAGGACAGCTACTCTCCTGCTGCCGACTATGGCACATCCTTTACAGCCGTCCGGAGCTGATAGTTCCATGCTATTCACTACCTCAACTGCTCTCCTGACTCAGCTATGCTTCTCACTTTCTCTTTGTTGCTTGAGGTGAAGTCCGTTGGCCACCGAATGCGTACCAAAAGCCGCTTACGCTGTGAGTGCGCTATACTAAACTCTCCTTCGTAACACCCACATAGTCTGTGTGGCTATATGGAGTTGCAGACAGAGATACAATACATTACATTACATCTCAAAATCCACGGAGTGCTTTCGCCTTCTTTCTTTTCTACTCTATAGCCTCCTCTCGTAACACATGTCTGACATGAGGCTTGAAAAGAACTGAGGTTTCTACACATTGCGCATATCAAGTTTATCAAACCGCGATAACGTGTAGTGCTTCTACTTTCATTGTGACTACTGATTTCCTAGGGCTGACTAGGTACTGAAGCAATTTCCTTAATAGGGTAACAACGAGACAAAAAATGAGCACCAGGTCTCTTAATAATTATGTGAGAGCCCAGATAGCACGAGCTGAGTGCAGGCGCTGTGATAGCTTGACATCTTTGGATTGAGTCCTGCATTCACAATAATTCCCATGCTTCTCACTGGAAATACATTCTTAAATACAATTCGCCGCGGGTGCGACTGCAGTCTGGGTCGAAGAAGACAACCGGATATCGAGCCGGCTACATATGAGCTAAGCTCATAGCGGATCCCGCATTGCATGCAAACAGAGTACTCGATCGCCTCCTTGCAGTGGATTGCTCTGCTGCATAAATCCCACGAATCGCACGGTGTCGCTTATTTTGACCCGAGCATGCAATGACCTGCCTCACTGTCGCTTTTCAGGGTCTTATTCAAGCATACGCCAGCAATATAGATCACCCCTCGTTCAGCATTGTCAGCAACGGTGCAGAATGCATTGCCATACAGAAGAAGCTGTATCTGGAGAGTGCCCCCGACTCGCTCCTGCAGAAACTTCGAGAAGAGGTCCTCGCTGCTACTTTCGCTAATTCCGCCGGCGCTGGGACCTCTTTTGCCGGACGATATTGGCCGGCTAAGTATATCCATGTAAATCAGCGCCGCCCGACGACTTTTGTTCGTTCCAGATCTTTCCATATCCTTCGGATCAGGAGCTCCAGGATAAGCTCTGCGTCAGCCTGTCCTGGGCCAAGTACCGCAAGGTCACTCTCAAGGACGAGCTGGCTCGGCTGAGGCCGCACGGCTTGCCGGCAGCCGTAGCGACAGCTATGGGCCATACCGAGTACCAGCAGACGGTCGGCACGTGACCCTCCGCTGGTCGCACGCAGAAGCCGGACTGGCGAGCCTTCGGGTCGTCGCCTAGGGCCGACATTCCGGGCTGACGTCGTTTGCTTGCAAGACTCGATATTCATTCTCAAATGCCGACGCGTCTCCAGCGACGTGTCTCGCACATCGATTTCCCAGGGCCAGTTGTATAGCGGAAAGCCAAGGTCTACGCTAAACAAAGCGGAAGCGGAATCGCAGCATCGAGACTCGGCACGTCTTGCTTAGCAATGACCCGCAGATAAGCTCGCCTACCGTTGTCGATGTGTGTGTGTGTCAAAATTGCCACCGCCACATGTCGGAGTTGCAATGGAGGATCTCCCATGAAGAGCTGCCATGAAGAGCTGCCAGCTTTGAGCCTATCCGCCGTCTGCGTTTGCTATTGCAGAATCGGTCATTCTGTCATTCTGCTTATCCTACCGCTCGATCTCGCCTCTCGCCTTTTGAATTTTCTTCTCCTCTCTTACTGCCTTTCTCTCTCTCTCTCTCTCTCTCCCCCTCTCTCTCCCTCTCTCTCTCTCTCTCTCTCTCTCTCTCTCTCTCTCTTTCTCTCTCTCTCTCTGTCTATCTCTGTGTGTATTTCTGTCTGTTCTGTCTCCCAGTCTATCTCTTCCTCTCTGTCTCTCTAGGTTATATCATTATGTGAATTCTTCTTGCCATTTTTTCACGTGAAGTTCGATCAAAAGCAAAGCCATCTTTAACAATAATCGGTGTTCGATGATTTTGCAATAAGTTTATGCCACAAGCTAATCACTGTTAAAGAATACTTTAACACGACTTTGGGACCACTGCTACTGCGTTAAAGCGTTTTGCAATGTTCAATATTTGGTCACGTTAAGCGCTCAAACAGTGCGAACAATAAAGGAATACATAAACCTTATGTGACATACTAATGGTTCTTCACTGTAAAAGAAGACTTGCGGATAACTTTGGAACTGCTGATGCTGCTGCCTTAAAGCGTTATGCTTTGTAATTTAATTGGAGACCTTACCGGCCAAAACATGGCTAACAATAATGGAATACCAATTTACTCTTCGTTGGCAATCGGCCCGTAAGATATGATGACTCATTCATTGCCTGTCTACCCTTACCCAACGGATGAGCCACCAGCTTCGGAGGTTGCTCGTTCAATTCCCGATTCAGCTGAAGGTGCAGCTTCATGTAGCGAGGTAGCTTCGTCATCAAGCAGTCTAGTCGTCCGAGATCATAACGGCACGCATCTCGCCATCGTCTGCAGCCAAAGTTGCAAGCAAGTGTTATTTACCAATTGATTATGTCTTAGAAGTATAGCATATGTAGTGTAACCATCACTGCCTAGACAATTTCTTTTTGTGACAATGGTGGCGATTAACTTGAAATCAATCCAGTTTCCACGAAAGGCTCAAGATCGGTTCTACATGCATATCTCCTGTTGAATATGCACGAAATCTAGGTGTCCTATTTCAAAGTGACCTTTCATCAGACGGCTAAGTCAGCTCCACGGTCAATTTTGCCCACTCTCAGCTAGATAACATTAGCTAAAATTCGGGCTTTCTTAGACAGGGATAATAAATCTAAATTGATCCATGCATTTGTGACATCACTTCTTGACTTCTGTAACTCACTGCTTGCTGGTCTACCGGCCTGTGCAATCAGCCTCTTACAGCTGGGGCAAAACTCTGCAGCTAGGCTTGTCTATCGTGAGCGTCGCCGTTGCTACATCACACCACTTCTCGCCGATCTGCACCGGCTCCTAATCAAGCAGCGTATCGACTTCCAGGTTCTGTTACTTACTTTTAGGTTCCTTCATTTTTGTGGCTCCAGCCTATCTGGGCATCGCTCCACCCGGTTTTCTGAATCAAATCGTTTAGCTTCGTACAAATCTCGTCTTTTGGAGACCACGCCTTTATTTCAAGCCTGTAAGTCTTATTCGGCTTGCATCACCGCATCACCTGACTTAACGACATTTATGAAGAAGCTAAAAACCCATCAATTTATCACAGCATTCGGTGGGTCCACGCGATTCGTTCTTTGTGTGCTTATACATAACGACACTGTACACGCTGCCACTCACCATATTTGCATGGTGACCCTGTGCATGTCACCTCTAACCACGTTATGCTTATGGTCATTGAGCATGTTACCACTAACTATTCGACCACGCTTCCTTTGCAGCATATGTCAACTGCCCCGAAAGAGATTAAGTTCTCTGAGAGCGCTATACAAACGTACCATTATTAGTAACGAAACTTCTCCAAGTCGCTGTCTCCGTCTGTTTGGCGGGCTGACCCATTCAGAACCGATTCAGAACTCTATGGAGCTGATGCTGCGAGTGACAACAAGCTCGAGCGCTTCTGATTGGACGGCATAAGGAAGCTGACACTGCTAGCCCTCCTCCACGAATAATAATAGTAATAATTCACTTGATAAAGCGCCCTCAGAGAACTTAATCTCTCTCTAGGCGCTTTACATTTGCTGTAAAGTGAAATGCAATTGAATGGTGAGTAAAATCATGCTTGAAAAACAAACGAAATGAATAATATGGTTAGGGGTGACATGCACAGGGTCAGCATGCAAATGTGGTTAGTGGCAGCATGCACAGTGTCAGCACGCATAAGCACATCAAGGACGAGTCACAGGGACCCACTAAATGCTGTCCTAGCGTTAGCACTGTCAGACTGAGCTGTACGTTTGTGCGGTTGTACATTCTGAAACTGTGCAAGTAATTAATAAGAGCAAGTGCGACATGCTTTTGCGTAGCACCCCCAATGAACTTGTTTTTTGCCTGCGAGCTTCGCTGACTTGTGCGTGATTCAGGACATGCTACCAGGGATCCTACTAATCAGTAGCCGATGGTGTCGTCTTGTACAATTATGCGACCTGTCTAGCATGTTCTTGCGCACTTTTGCATGCTCGCCAAAGCATGCACACCTAGATTATTATCAGCTATTGGATATTGCTTCCCTTGCAGTGAGTTCAAGGTGGCTGAATGGAAATTCGTTTCTCACAGGGTGCTATGCACAAGAATCATTATAATCATTATTGCTACTACTACTATTCGCCACTGGGGCGGAGTTGTGCACACCGTGGGCCATGGCCTAACGGGCAAGCTCTTCGACGCATGCTCGAGGCGGCGGCGGCAGCGGCAGCGGCGGCAGCACGAGACCCTGGCACGGCTCGGTAGAGAGTGAAACGCGAGAAAGGCTACCCGAGCAATGCGACAGGGTCACGCATGCTGAGAAGCGGCCGCTCCTCGCCAACGCTGCGCCGCCGCGAAAAGAGGGGGTGGCGATGGCGGTGGCGACGGCGGTGGCGGCGGTGGCTCCGCTTCGATTTCCCGCTTCTCGTCTCTCCAGCAGGACGGTCGCCCGCCCCGAAAGCTTCGGCGTCGGCGAGCATCAAGAATTCATGAGAACGAATTGACGGTTTTTTTGGGACTCGGCTTCTCTTTGGATACGAGCTGCTACGGCATCTGTCGCTCGTGGACGCGTCCTACGATATCGATGCGCGACGCTGGCTCCTTGTGCAGTGAGCAGATCTGCTGCTGCCCACGGCAACAAATCGCGTCAATATGTCCCGTGGCAACGTGTCCCTGGCAACATTCGCGAATTCCCTTCCCCTTCTCAAATCGACCATTGTTTGGTCATTCGTTAAAAAGCCTAACCGTGAGGTCGTGAGAATTCGATTAACTTTCGTCCAGTCCCCCCTCTTGCTATTATTGCCCGAGCCACTTGGCCTAGCCACTAAATGATTACATCAACTCAGCCAATGTTGCCAGCCAGTCCCGGTCAAGATTTAGAGCTAGCAACACGGTGGAAACTACTCTGCTTCGGGTTTACAGCGTTCGTTTGAACGATGCTGGTCAGGGGTAGGGTCCCTCCTCCGGTACTCCTGGATCTATCAGCACTATTTGACACTACTCCAGGTCAGATCCTTTCGGAGCGACTCCCCACACGCCAAGGTATGACTGGCGCAGTGATACGATGGGTTAGGTCCTACTTTAGGGTGAGATGCCAGAGGGTGGATGTAAACGGCTGCCTATCGCCTCGGGAGCCCTTAATTTATGGCGTACCTCAGGGTTCGATCTTAGGCCTCTTTCTGTTCACTACCTATACTCTCACTCTGACCAATGTAGTCGTCAAACACAATCCTGGCTTTCATTTTCTACGCCGATTGACACCCAGCTCTACTAGTCCTTCGACGTTTTTAAGCTTTGCCCGTCATCCGACTCACTTAATTCCCTTACTTCCTACATTAACGACATTCAAGTTCGGGTGGCTACTAAGTTCTTAAGGCTTGACTGTAATAAAAAAAAACTACTAGTTATGGGCAAACGTTGTTTCAGCCTAAAGGTGGAGGACCTAGCTCTCAAAAATGGTTTTCAACTAGTACCACTCTCGCGACGTCTGCCCTTAGGCTGGGCGTGCTAATCCGAAACGACTTGTCGTTAGATGAGCAAATTTCCTTCGCTGTCAAAACGGCAAACTTTCAGCTAAGGAACATTACCAAAATCAGTGCCTACTAAGACAAGAGTACGAGAGCTAAACTAGTTATTACGTTTGTGACATTACATCTTGATTATGGCAATTCCATGTATTCAGGACTCCACGCCTGTGCCCTTAATCACCTAAAACTGGTGCTGAATTCCGCAGCTCATCTGGTCTCTAGTCAATGGTATAGATGCCACAGCACAACCCTGCTGCCTGCGCTTTACCGGCTCCGTATCAAGCATCGAATCAATTTCAAGATTTTCTGTCTGGCTTACAGGTCACTTCATTCGCTTGCAGCAGCCTTGACCTATCCGACCTACTTGCTCCTCCGGCGTGCTCTCGCACCGCCCGCTCGTCAACATCTAGTCATCTCGTCGTCCTCCGCACTAAACTGAAATCTTTTGGTGATCAAGCCTTCAGCTCGCATGCATAGAAAGTTTCGAACTCACTTCCGGCTGTAGCCATTACGTGCAATGACCTTGCCTCATTTAAATCTCGGGTCTATTACGGTAGGCTTCGCCTTCGCACTAGTGAACTTGTCTGCTATGGTTCATTTTGCTTTGCATACGTATCCGTGCATGATTCGGTGCATACCACTAGCCAGAGGTCTAAGCCAGAGGTGTAGCGAGGGATGGGCAGGGAGGACAGATGTCCCCGGGCGCCAAGGGGGTGCCAAAAGCAAAATAGATTGGGCATACTTTTTACTTTTTTTTTTCATGCGAGAATAAGCCCAATCTTGAACTCAAGTAAGTCCTCGTTTCAATGGACTTGACTATTACTGGCTGAGTTAGTTAAGCGTGTTTATAATAATAATAATAATAATAATAATAATTTACTTGATAAAGCGCCCTCAGAGAACTTAATCTCTCTCTAGGCGCTTTACATTTGCTGTAAAGTGAAATGCAATTGAATGGTAAGTAAAATCATGCTTGGAAAAACAAACGAAATGAATGATATGGTTAGGGGTGACATGCACAGGGTCAGCATGCAAATGTGGTTAGTGGCAGCATGCACAGTGTCAGCACGCATAAGCACATCAAGGACGAATCACAGGGACCCACTAAATGCTGTCCTAAATAGGTGTTTTTAGGTTCCTTTTAAATGTGGTCAGGTCAGGGGATGTTCTGACACAGGTCGGGAGGGACTTCCAGGCTTTGGGAGCGTATGAACTAAATGCACGGTCTCCAAAGGATTTAAGGTTTGTATGAGGTATTTGTAGACTGTTGGATTCCGAAAAGCGGGTGGTACGATGCTTGGCCTGATGGGGTAGTATATCTGACAGATAGGCTGGAGCCATAGAATGAAGGGATAGACTCAGACCGAGCTGTAACTTGATAGGCACACACCCGAGGACACGGAATCACCGAGGGGCTTTACCAACGTGTATTCGGCTGGCACTGGCAAAGCAACAAGAAAACGGCCGTTCATCCCTCCGTCCGCGTTCCAACTGCCCTTCCTTGCGCTCGCCCTATCCTGCCTGTCACAGGTGGGCTGCGTCGCGCCGAGGGCGAGCCAGCGTGCAGTGGCTGGCTGAGCACCGACACACTAGTGGACCACACAAGCTAGGCTTAACAGGCTGTGCTACGAAAACGCAGCAGTCATGTCTGGCCACTTATCATGTCTCCAAAAGAGAATACTATCCAGAAATTAGAAGGAAGTTTTTATGAACCGTGATAACCACAACTTGAACCACGCAGGAGTTAGTTAAAGCTGCAAGTCAAGATTCAGTTGTCATTACCTTTTGAGGAGCGAGAAAGAGCACCTGCTTATTCTTTTCACGATCAACTCTGAGGTGGGAAGAACTGAACAAAGTCTTAGCCATCACTGTCAAACGTGACTCCGAAACAAAGTGGAGTGCAAGAGTGGAGGCAGTGAAAGCTATCACTGACGGACTGCTAAGCATTGCAAGTCTTTTGGAGGAACTGTCTGAGGACATAAATAGAACACTTGAAACAAGATGTGAAGCTGGCAGTTTCCTACATTGTATTTGAAATATTTTTCGGCTCTATTGCCAGTTTGGCACATCATCTCACGGAAGATTGATCGGGTTCAGAAAAGACTGCAGGATATGAAGATGAACTTCAAAGACACCTCTTGTGACTTCCACTCTCTTGAGATTGGGTTGTCAAGACTTCAAGGAGACCTGTGCAAAGAATTACAATTATATGAATTGTGGGGGGCTGCAGTTGAACGAAGAATCCGTCGAATGACATCGATGTCGGGAGAACTCTCAAGATGTTGGTCTCACGGCAGAGCAGGAGATTATTTTGAGAATAATGAAGGACAGCACAGAGTATCCCCGATTGAAATTACAACTAGGTTTTCCGGCTCATAGATCTTGATGCCAAACTTGGCTTCTTGTTGGAAGTTACGAAGCTTTTGAAGAAACTTGACCAGACCAAACTCCGCCAGCAATGTCTAGATCTTGAAGACTTCTACAGTTCAGGCGTCGATGTAACAGAGCTGTATAACGAAATATGTGACTGCTTCGCGGTCGCTCGCTCGCCAGTGACCTGCCGGTCAGTGCCCTCGGATGCGCTAGTACTAGTGGACTCGCTGTCGGCGCTGACTCCTCGCAGTCCCCGTTGTACTGGCCACAGACGCACCCGGAAGGCATCTAACAAGACGGCGGTAGACTGAGCGGTAAACTTGCTTCGTCAATGAAAGAGCTCGCGACGTCCAAGCGTTCGAGTCCATTCAGTAGCCACTATAACAGCAGCCGTGTCTAAGCCAACTGCAAGCACCCGGCCGTGTAAACAAGAGACCTATTAGCCGACCGGCAACGTCAATCTTCGAAGATCTCACAAGGCGGCAACATGCCTGCCGAATTTGCCCGCACTGGCCGCAGCACGCTGTAGCAGCAGACGTCCCACAAAGGAGCCGCCTGCGCCTCCAACGTCTACTGTGCCGTACGGGACAGCATTTAGTGGGTCCCTGTGATTCGTCCTTGATGTGCTTATGCGTGCTGACACTGTGCATGCTGCCACTAACCACATTTGCATGCTGACCCTGTGCATGTCACCCCTAACCATATTATTCATTTCGTTTGTTTTTCAAGCATGATTTTACTTACCATTCAATTGCATTTCACTTTACAGCAAATGTAAAGCGCCTAGAGAGAGATTAAGTTCTCTGAGGGCGCTTTATCAAGTGAATTATTATTATTATTATTATCGGCCTCGCTCTATCGAAGCAGCGAGGTGACTATTACCTGTTTTGATAGCTTGCTCTCGGCAGTTGCCTATACGCTGGACGGCATTGCAGGCTCCGGCGAAGCTGACGTCGGCGAAACGAGAGACATTCGCCGCCGTCGCCGCATCCGCTTTCAAAGCCGTGCGGCGGCGGCGGCGGGGGGGGGGGGGGAGGGCGGGGGGGGGGGAGGAGGGCGGGCGGGCGGGAGCGAACCGCTTCCGCTTCCCTCATCGCGACTCCGGCCGGCAGCGAGTCAGCGAGTAGTCTCCTCTGCTGCCTTTCTCGCGAGGAGTGCGCTTCGTTACGACACGATGAGCCGCAGGAAGCGGCTTCCCGTGCAAATCAAACGGAGGATAGCAGCACCTTTGCGCTTGAACTAGCCGCAGCGCTGCGCGCGGGGTTACGCGGCCGGCGCAAGTAGCCGCCGTCTTACCGTCGCCTGAGAGCGTCTCAGCTGGTGTTTCGCACGTCCTCGTGCGGGCGCTGCGGCGAACGAGCTGGACAGCGAGGCGGGCAGCCGGCGCGAGCAGAATTCGAGCCACGGCCAGTACTGTTGCGGTCGAGAATCCGCGACGCTAGCGATTTTTCGTCGCCGCTCAGCCGCCCCGACGATGGTAAGTCACTTCCTGTGATTATTCCTCCTGGCAATGGGGGGCTAATAGAAGCGGTAATTAAGACCCTGGCTCGCGCGAGAACCTCACTTAAACGAATATCCTCTCCTGATCGCGATTATTAGCGCCGGACTAGGCGGCGAGCTTATCGGAATTGGTGGATTATCAGATTCAGACTTCGCGCGAGACTAGGCTTCGCCTTAATAATCCGCCGGCCGTGCACCGCAAGGCGTTCTTCGCGAGCCGAAAGCGCGAAAGAGAGACGTCGAAGCGCGCCAGCTGCAGACGAGTCCTGACGCCGCGCTCGCCGACTCTCGCGGATGGCTCCGTCGTACAGGTGAGCCGTCATCGGGTGCGCCGCCGCCGGTGCGTCGCTTCGCCTTGCGGGCGGAGCGCACCAGGGACTGCTGCTGCTGCCCGTTCTGCTTCCCCGCCGCCGCGCGACGAACGCGTCAACGCGACGCGTTCGTCGCAGCGACGCGCCCGCTCGCTCGGGCCGCTCGAACGTCGCGCCGGTCCACCGTCGTTTGTCTCTCGGGCGACATCGCGCGCGCGCGCGAAAGCGCGCCAGCGATTTCGGCTCCACTCTGTCGCCGGAAATTCCTGCGCCGAAAGGCGTTTCAAGCAGCTGGACGGCGCTTCGGCGGCGGCGGCAGCTGCGGCGGCGGTCGCCTTCTCTCTAATCTCGAGCGGTCGAAGCGGCGGCTCGCAAATGGCGACGAAGGACGCGAGCGCGGGCGCTCCGGTCAGCCTTGCAGCCATCCAGCGGGGAGGGGGCGGGACGGGGTAAGCGGCCGGTCGAACAGCTGAAACGTTGACTGGACTTCAGCCTCTGGTGTAGGATGTCGTTCGCTTCATTCGCCAGGGCGACGCGACGTAACCAAACATACCCACCGGGGTGTTGATGCGATTGCTGCGCGAATCGGACTGGCAGGCGCCGTAGGCTTTGCGCGATAATTGGCAATAGTGGATGCGCTGCAACAGTTGGGCGCGCAGTCATGCGGACTGGCTGCGCTCCCCGAGATCGATATGGACTCGCGGCTTATGGACGTAATATAGACGATCGATGAGGCGGCAGCTTGGCGACGTGACGCATTTCTTGATGGCGCGCGCACAGATGCAAGAGAGCCGACGAACGCGTGCCTATCTATGATGGCGTAGTAGGTTACGCTGAGAGTAGGACAGAGGTGGCAGCGAACGTCTCGCCAAGCCGCGCACCTGCAGCAGCTTGGCCTCTCGGGTTTCGGCGGTCCAGAATGGGAGCCGGCGGCGACGGGCGCTCGCCGTCCGTCCGCAGAATTCGTCCCGAGCAGCTGTGCGCGACAGGGAAATTTCACGTGACGAAATGAGACAGACATTTGTACTAGGCGGCGGGTATCGCTCAATGTTTAGCGCAAGATTTATGCGGGCCAAATATTACTCGGGATATGTTCGCATCGACCGAAGCAGCGGAGCAACGGGGGGGCGGGGCGGGGCGGGGCGGCTCGGGGCGGGGCACCTGCGGATAGCCGGCTGCTGTTTCGCGTCTTCAGCTTTGCAACGCTCTCACTAGCGTCAGTGCCATCAGCCGGCGAACTGCGCTTACGGGGCGCCAGAAACGCATTGGCACAGCGCGCGCATACGCAGTACGAGAGCACGGACCCCGCGCCCGCAGAATCCCGCCCAACCGCCGGGGCGCCACATCCGGCCTCTGTCTCCGGTAGGCCTTATGGGATTGGTAAAAATTGGTCTTACGCATGCGTAAGCATTGAAACGGAAGGGTCGCCTTATCTGGGTCGTCAGTCGGCTGAGATTACTATCTTTGTTGCGCCTACGTAGCTCCAGATTGTGTTGACTCGCGATCTGTATAAAGTGTGGTAAGTAAAATGTCATCTTAGGCTTTTGTGAATGCTGGGCCGAGTAAGAGCGTACGCGCAGCGCCTGCCGACGCAGACCCGCTATTCGTTCGGCTATCTTGGTGTTCGACGTCGGCCTTTCGGCCCACCCGTAGCAGCGCGGTGGCTCTTCAGTGTGGGCTCAGTCTCACGCCGTTTCTGGCCGAAAATCGCTTGGTCGTGTCACGGACATAGTTGTGTGCGACCGGCGCTTCTGCTATCGGCGTTGTAACCTCTAGCTCCGAGCGGAAGGAAGGACGGAAGGAACTGTGCGTTTTCGGCTTGGCCGACGATAGCCACGTAGCGATGGTACCGCGCTTTGACAGCGCTCGCTCGCGGACGCGCGTATCTGCGCAGTATCTTATTCGCGCGCGTATCACCTAGAGCGGCCGTCGGGTTGGGTTCAAACTAGGCCACAGCGGGTTAGCGGTCTCCGGGCTATCGCTGCCATTGCTGCGGTCCAGGAAGTTGGCTCGTTGGACCAAATCTAGTGGCGTCTGTCACTGCCGAGATGAAAGCGCCCGTTTTTCTCAGTGGTTTTAGGTTTTAGGGCAGTCCATGACAGCGAGCTCGCAGAGTCCTCTCGAGAGCGACACTGCATAAGCTGTGCTCTGTGTATGTGTGTGCTTGTATCTCCGTCTGTAGCTCCACAAAGACTGATTGAGCGTTATGCTGGCGAGTTCTCCAAAGCGCGCCCAAGACTCGGCAGCTTTCGGTGCGAAGGCGGTAGCCAACGCACTCTACCGTTAGCACGAAAGGGAAAGTGAGAAGCGTAGCTCTCTGTCAGGAGGAGAGTCGATGAAGCGATTACGATGGAAGAAGTAGTGCAGGTTGGCAGGAAAGGATGAGACAGAGGTGACAGTTGCAGACGTCGTTGCCTAAGAATCGCGAAAGTGAGTTCCACTGTCGAGGGTCTGCAGAGCAATCTTTACGGTCACCGACGGTCTTGAAGTGAACGAGGGGAACACAGCTTATTTACTGCCCAGAGAGAACCTGAGGGCACGAGGAGGCTGAAACTGGTGCAGCAGTTCGGCTAGATATGAAGGAGCCGAACCTTGGTGGACCTTGTAAGTCGAGTAAGAATTTTATTTTGTATCCATTGATCAACCGGAAGCCATCAAAGTTCCTTCAGCAAAAACGACACATGGTCAAACCTCTGGGATCTATTGGCTAGCTTTGCAGCCGTATTTATCACCAACTGTAGAGCCCTAATCACTTTTTTTTGGTAGCCCAACCAAGTTGGAAACATTGTAGTCTTGCCTTGACAAAACCAGCAAGATCTCTAGCCAGCCACCACATTAGGTAGTCCATAATCTTGGACTGGAGTGTTCACTGCTGTGTCCTTGGTTCTTTGCCTTGAATCAAGTCCGAAGCTAAGAGATGGTGGAGTATGTATTTGTGTACATTTGTGAATGTATATATATGTATGTATGTATGTATGTATGTATGTATTTATGTATGTGTGTATGTATGCATATACATGTATGTATATATTTATGTATGTATGTTTGTATTTGTTAAAGCTTATGCCTATGTGCCTGCTTCGGGCCCCTGCCACATTTGTGCGTGCCACTTTAGGCACGTGCTGCACATTCTGGCATTGGCCGGCCGTTGATGTGTGAAGCAGAGGCAACTCGTCCTTTCCAGAGGCTCTTTCTGTTGAAAGCATTCCATTACCTAATTAGTGCCGATCTTAGCTCATTCTTAGCATCATTTAGATCAACTCTGCATCGTCTGTTCACATGGGACGTAAGTGCTGGGCGAGCGGAGCGTCTTTGCTCTGATGCATGGCATCTCTTGTACATGGAAATTACCCCACCCCACAATTCTAGCCTGCTACGGCTGCACGGCTTTGTCAGTATTCTTCCAGCTGCTGGAATTCTTTTTTTATGTCGTTAGGTATGCATGTCCAATGCTGAGGCTGGTGCATTAATAATGTAGCAGCTGTCTATCCTGCTTTTAATGCAGCTAGCTATTACCCGGTTGCCTTGCAGGAAGAGCTCTCCTCTTTGGTATGGACCAGAGAACATGTAAACTTACACAGCCATTTGCCGGTAGGGTTTGCTAATCAGGATCAGTTTAGCCTTGGCGGTGGTCGTGAGCCAGAGCGAGCCTGGATTAGTACTTTCACTACTGACCAGTCCTTGGCGGTTCCGTGCATGTCAGCGTAAGCCTGCCACGATGTTTTGACGTCTTCACACAATTCGTTTGGTTCGAGCAATCAAATCAGGTGACGTGTCAGTAGCAATCCCTCCCTTCCATCCACCAAGTATGTCGTGAAATGGGCGTTACCTGGTTAAGTCGACAGGTACTGGTTTATCCTGTTCTGTTGCTTCGTGACAAGCAGAGGGCTGCCCAGTATTAATTAGTTTACCTAAGAGGATATGTACTATTATGACACTCAGTAGAGGAGGCAGGATACTCATCCCTGGGGGAGGGGGCAAGACCTGCAAGATTTTTGTTTATGATCCTAAAGGTTTTCGAAAGGCTGGGCTAGACACGAAATTAATGAAAGAATGTAGTGCAAGATCAGTGTTTATTTGACACGATTTTAACGATGGCTCATCGGGTGGTATTAGGTCATAATTTTGTCGTCGGTGATGGTCGGGGGGGGGGGGAGGGAGGGATTGTGAAAAGCACGGGGCATGAGAATGGGGGCGGTTCATGTCAGTGCCTCTCTGTAAGGGGACACGTGCCCCATCGGCTCCCCTCCCCAACTGGCTCTGCCACTGAGCAAGTTGATGGACAGGGCTGAGCAGGTGGCACAATGAGTAATGGGAACATTCCCTTCTCCCGAGGGGAGAGGAGCATGCAGGAATGCATGTCCTTGCAAGTCTGAGCCTGAATGCTTCATCTTAGCCGATGTGTTTAATGCCCAGCATGCCTTATGTTCAGCCCACTTCACCAGCCATCCGGCAAGCTAGCAATGTGCTATTCTTTAAACATGTTATGGAGCCTTCTGCAAGGTGACTGTGCAATCCATGGTAAATAGCTGTGTAGATGCAACTAACATCAGTGCTCGTGGTCAAACGTGTTATCCTATCTGTCAGATGTGCTATGTCAGTTCACCATTGCTTTTGGCTGCTAATGGAAGCTGCCATTTGCTGCTCTTGGTGAGCAGGCCCTTGGCCTTGCCGTCAATGTTATACACATTCAGTGCAGCTGAACTGTGTCGTACGTGTTCATTTTGTATTGGGTTATACGTTGCCGAAGCTGTGCAAAGTGAGGACGATCGTGCCAAACTTGGCTCTACCGTATACCGTAGCAACGACTTGCCCGTGTCTGTGGCACAGAACTGGCTCTGCTGCTGCTGCTGCTGCTGCAGCCGAGGTGGCACCAGCAGTCGCTGCAGCTGTCTGGTTTGAGTCGTGCAACAAGCACTCGTATCGGCTGGATACTTCCTGCTGTGGCTGCGCAGAGGCACGTCTCCTCACCTCTCCCGTTCGTGAGCAAACGAAAGTGTCCGGTCTGTCCCATCGGCTGCCCTTCGTGCTAGCAGCAGGCCCCCCACGCAGACCCCAGCTGGCTGTGATTAGGTGCCGTCTTGCTATAATCAGCGTGCCTCAACAGCACCCGGTTTGTGCCTGGACTGTCCCGAATGAACGGCTCATTCATCACTCCTCGGTTGGCTTCCTATATCACACAGCCTGCCTGCTTGTGGGTGCTTCATTAGTGCCCGCCCCTCACGGCCCTTTGTGCAAGAGGAGGAAACAGCCATTTCCTGTCAGCCGCTCCCTCCCTCCCCTCCAATGCCTCTAGTGTTTCATGCCTCCCTCTGGCCGTACATCGAAGGGGGCGGGGCGGCGATGGTGTGGGTAGGCACGAAGGTCCAGCGAGCAAAGAAGAGCTAACAGGAAGATTTTAACAGGCTGAACTGTGCCTTGGCAGAGGAGCCTGCGGGAGTTGGCTTTGCGCATGTGCCCCCCCCCCAGGCCAGGCGGTCTTGGAAGAAATGCCTGTTGCTGGCTTGTGGATCGCGACTGCTTGTGGACGTTGCCACCACTGTTTTGTCCTGCTGCTCTGGCCGCCTTTGTCGGACTTATCCTGATCTTGGCAGTAGACTGGTTTGTTGCTAGTATGTCACTTCAACCCACAGAGGGGCACATTTTCTGGGTGACCGCTGGCAGGCCACGGTGGTTTCGCGTGGGGGAAGGGCGACTTATGGCTGGGGGGGGGCACGGGACGGCTGGTAGTGGGGCAATTATTTGTGGCACCTTCTGCAGTCGCTCTCTCTGCCTCTCTCTCTCGACATGATGGCTCACCAGCTGCGTGCTTTCATGTCATTTCGTCGTGTCACAACTCACGACGTGCGCATTCACCGTCGATGGCTTAATCTTTGCACCATCTTTTGGCTCGTAAGCACCTATGGGTTGCCCCCCCCCCTGGCGATCTGTTCATACGGTGCCTCGCGTGCTGGCTAGGATGCCTCATATCCAATCAGATCTTGTCTGATCTGTACTCACGTAGTTGCTGTGGCAGATGCTCGGCCCATTTCTCGCCGTCTCGTTCCCCTAAGCTACATGCCAGCTCTCGGTGCATGCTGCCGGGGGGGGGGGGGAGCTGTTGCGGGTTGGGTTGCAGTGCTGCTGCACTTAGGCGTCAGTGCTGTGCCAGAAATGTTCGCTCAAGTGGCACTGCTGCTGGACAGACAAGGCTGAGGACCCCGCCCATCTCTGGCTGTCACCTGGGCCGGTGCCTGCATTTATCGGCTGTTCGGATTCTGCATGTGAGCGATGATCTAGCTGCTGTGCCATCAAAACTCTAGTGCAGCAGCTGCAGCCCGAGCTGGACACTTCGTCAGCCTTCGGCTGCAAGAGCCTGGTGATAGGCTGATAGGAAGATTGGATGGCCAGTGATAAATGAGTCATGATTGGTGCACTGGATCCTTTATGTGGTTTGGAGCTAATATTCTCTCTCTCTCTATCTCTCTCTCTCTCTCACTCGTGTGTGAAAGGCACACACAGAATCGCTTTCAGGGTGTTTGCATGCTCTACATTCTCAGCTATAGTCTGCCATATCCTGCGATTGGGAACTAGAACCTCTTTGCTCCCAGCTCTTATAAGATACGACCCGAATGTCAAGGGGCTGTACGAGGCGTTTGTTCGTACGTTTACGTAGTGAGGAGGAAGAGGAGAATGGGCGAATGTGGATGGCAATTGCTGCTATCCGAAAGGCCAGCTTAGGCTTAAGGCTGTGTAGTGGTGAGGGCTTGCTGGGGGCATTCAACTGCTGTATGAAGCTAATGTGATTACTGGTGGCCTGTCATGCGTCTCGAGGAAGGATAGCAAGCAGCCAGGCTGGAGAGGGTTCCTTGTGTGAAACCAAAGGGTGAGGAGCTGGCAACCAAATAAGCAGTCAAGTCATGGGTATTTGGTTTCATCGAAATGGCAGCCTGCATTAGTCTGTGCCTTTCATGTCTTATTCGTTGCAAGTGCTTTGCTTGCAACTCGGTGTGTAGGTAGATCGCCCTTCCCAGCCCCTTGATCTGAGTTTGGTCAGCCGTGCACTGCCGGCTCTCTTGTCAGTAAGGCACAAGAAGGGGGAGAAAGGCGGCACTTAGTCGACTGAGCTGAAATTCACGCTGAAAAGCGCTAGCGACTGCTGCAGTAGCCGGCCGCATGAGAGTATGAAAGGAGCCACGCTGAGAGCTCGCGCTGGAGTGGGTTTGTAGCCCGGGCGTCCGAGAAGGCGCGCGGTGCTTGCGGCCTGTAAGGGCTGCTCATTTAGCAGCCGAATTCACTCGCTCCCGAGGTCATCCCTGAGTCGGCAACAGAGGCATTAGTTGCGCTTGCCTCGTTTCGGGCTCGCGCGTCCTGTCCAGATCCGTCGTATCCGTACGCCTAGCGATGGATGCAGCCGTTGGCATCCGAATAGCTGTCTAAAGTTGGGTCTAGTCCAGCAGCCTTCTTCTTTTAAGCATTCCGGATCCCGAAGCTTGTCATCTCAAGCACCAGGGATTGCAGGGAAGCAGGCCTGAATCAACCTGTCCTGACCGTGACCCTGGGTTTGGTGGGCGGCAGCAGCAGCAGCTCAGCCGTGTGCCGCGCTCGTCCTTCCGTGCTATCCCTGCCTCTCGTCCTCTTCAGCTGCGCGCTTAGGACAGGCAGCAGATGCAGGCAGGCTCACCGGTGCGTGAAACTGCTGGGGGAGGGCCTCGGCTGCTCTTGCCGCTGGCCAAGGATTCCTGCTGCACCTGGCAGGGGCTGCCGGTTTCCAACTGCTCTGACCTCTGACGGCGCCTTTGTCACGTGGAATCTTCCTTTTCAGATTGAATATGAGGGAGTACAAGCTGGTAGTCCTAGGCAGCGGTGGTGTGGGCAAGAGTGCTCTGGTAAGCTAATGCTGTGTGTGCCACATAGCGCATATGCAGTGTGTGTGTGTGTGTGTGTGTGTGTGTGTGTGTGTGTGTGTGTGTGTGTGTGTGTGTGTGTGTGTGTGTGTGTGTGTGTGTGTGCGCGCGCGTGCGTGTGTGTGCGCGTGTCTTTGCCCACCTCATCCTCGTCTTGCCCAGTCTTGCCCCCAGCTGATCGGTCGCGCTTCAGTCAGTCGTGGGAATTGCTCTTGCAGACTGTACAGTTTGTGCAAGGCATCTTCGTTGAAAAATATGATCCCACCATTGAGGACAGCTACCGAAAGGTAACGGCTGCAGCGGCCACCGCTCCGTCGCTTCGACGTCGACCTGCCCGGCATGGCGGCCTCTTTCTGTACGAGCCGACCGACGGCGGCGGCGACGACAGTCGTGTAAGCTTTCGCATCAGCCTTGACACGATGCTGTTTTTTGTAGCAAGTGGAGGTGGACGGGCAGCAGTGCATGCTGGAGATTCTCGACACGGCCGGCACGGTGAGGTGCAGCGATGCGCAGCAGCAGCAGCCCCGCGGCCGGTCTGCACGCCCGGCTCGCTCGCTCGCGTGCCGCTCGTGTGTGGCGGCCGCGGCAATCCTCCTCTTCCTTCCCGGCGAAAGTGCGTGAGCGTGGCTCGAGCGCTGCGTGTCGAGTCGCGAGTTTTTCTGTCTGCCACGTCACTTCTAATTTTGATTTGCATTTCACCAAAAAATTCACGGAACGTGAGATTAATGTAAGGCGATTGGCACAGACCCACCTCCATATTACTGAGAGAGAGAGAGAGAGAGAGAGAGAGAGAGAGAGAGAGAGAGAGAGAGAGAGAGAGAGAGAGAGACGGACAGACAGACAGAAACCGAGAGGGAGACAGAGGCAAAGAGAGACAGATAGAGGGAGACAGAGAGGCGACGTAATCGTTTCTTTCTCGCGCCGTTTGCACTCTGGTGGCTCATGTGGTGCGTCCAGTAAACTCCTGCGGTCGGCTTCGTATTCCATTTGACGAGTTCTCTCGGCTGTATGTACTCTTTTGTACCACATTTGCGTGAATATTTGCTCTATGCCGGGACGCTGCCGCCCTTGCAGGAGCAATTCACCGCCATGCGTGACCTGTACATGAAGAACGGTCAAGGTTTCTTGCTCGTCTACTCCATCACAGCCCAGTCGACTTACAACGACCTTCGAGACCTCAGGGAACAGATACTCCGTGTGAAGGACACCACCGAGGTAATTTGCTGCGCGAATGCTTAAGGCAGCCGATATGCAGCTGCTGCGACTCGTGCGGGCAGTGGCACGGGCATGCGAACAAGAATGCCATCTTGTCACAGTCGAATGAACCGGATGCCGCATGCCTTGGCACGCCCTTTTCGAGTGCGCTCGTGGACAAACTGCGATTGTTGACCCCGATTCAAACGCATAATAATAATAATAATAATAATAATCATCATCATCATCATCATCATTCATTTGTATAGTCCCCTCAGAGAACTGAATCTCTTTCTAGGCACTTTACAGGTGCAGTGTTGAAAGCATTACCAAATGTCTGGTGGTGACATCCACACGCAGCAGGCATAGTGTAAGCGCGCATATGCATGCCAAGAACGAATCACAGAGACCCTGCAAATGCTGTAATAATTGTAATGCTGCAATGACGCTTCGTCTGGCCTCTGGGTCTTCCAGCTTCGTACATGTTTATCCGGTCTTGGGATCGTGCATCCTTGCGTTTGAGCTATGGTCTGGTCGCTGCTACAAGGCCCGACAGCTTCGTTGTGGCAGCAGCAGGCTGCGGTTGTTGCACGCTGCAGCGGCACGGAGACGCTAAAGCGAGATCCGGTGGCAGTAAAGCGCTAGCACTCATTGACCCGGGTCACTGTGGCTCGAGCCCATGTAGTCGCTAAGGCTGCCACTATCTGTGTAAACGCTAAATCGGCATCTCATTGGTTTTCCTTTGACTTGTGCTATTGTTATTGTTATATGTTTCGCCCTGTGATGAATTAGCGATCTTTTCTCGCCGACCGACTAATCTGTTGCTGCTCTCTCTCAATCTGCAGCATCTGCTTGCATGCGATGCTTCTGCTGGTCGCTGGCTCAGGCAGCTTAGAAGTAAAACCGGATGCTCGTGTCGGGCGAGCTCTGGATGGACACAAGTGTGGTGTGCGCGAATTATAAGTCGGCGTTGGAAGACCGTTGGTCCACTGGGTGGCGCCCGCCGGTCAGCCGTGACTTGCACACCCCCTCCCCTCGGATTTGTCGCGCTGGGCGGGTCTAGTGGCTTAGCGGGGTCTAGTGGCTTAGCGGGCGGCGGAGCTCGACCACGTGCCATTCGGCTGACCGACTGCCGCTGTTGCTCCGGCAACGCGGCAAGGTGTGGTGGCTGCTTTTCGGCTTAAAGCCAGGTTTTCGCCTCCTCCTTCCGTGGCGACCGGATCCCAAAGCTTAGTCTTCTAGCAAGCTTGTGACGATGGCAGCAGTTGCACTGTAAACGAGGACTATTTAGGTCAGGGCGACGTAGGCTCGGGCACGTAGGCACACGGGATACCTGTGCTCGGTCTGTCAGGCAGGGTGCCAACTATCCGGCAGCTGCACCGCCATTCCAGCAGCCCCTCCGCCCCCGTGGAGCTGTGAGCATGTTTGGGCAGCTCGTGCGGCTCACGCGTGCCGCCGCTGCTGCTGCTCATGTGCGCATGATGGGCTGCAGGGCAGCAGACCGGTTTGTTATCGAGCAGCACCCGGCGCTGCACGGCACGTGGTGCCACAGCCGCTGGCATCGGCTGAGCCTCAAGTCTATTCCTGCTGACTCATTCGACCGTGGCTGAATTAGCACGGGGGGGGGGGTGCACGACTCGTCCTTCATTAGCCCTTCATTTATCATGATGACATGTGACTCGCTAGGCGTGCCTGTCTGTGTCCAGTGCACCCCGGACCCCTTGCACGATTGCTGCTGCCTCCTCGCCTGCCGGAACCGATGAGCTAAAAAGGCTTGAGGACGTCCGGTCACTCCACCCTCCAGTCGCATGCGTTTGTCGCCACCTGCCTTTGGCATCTCGGTGGGTGGGGGAGAGCCTGGCCGGCGTGTGCGTCGTGGCGTCGGTCGTTAGTGAGTTCGTTCCCGGCTTTGTTAGCACGGAGTGAATTGAACGCACGCACGACTGTCCCCAAAGGATCGGAGTTTGACTATGGATGCTCAGCTCAGGCAGGGATAACTATCGAGTCGGGCGAGCAGGCGGGACGACGCCCGGCCTGAGTGAGGAGCCGTGGACGCATCCTTTTCTTTAACGTTTGCGCGCCGCTGCAGGTGCCCATGATAGTCGTGGGCAACAAGTGCGACCTGGAGGACGAGCGTGTGGTGGGCAAGGACCAGGGCACCAAGCTCGCCAACGAGTGGCACTGCATCTTCATGGAGACGTCGGCAAAGAAGAAGATCGCCGTCAACGAGGCAAGGCCATTTTCTCACTTTCTCCCTCTCTCTGCCGCACGCTGCGTGCGCGCCGCTGCGTTGCCACTCGCCCTAGAGGCGCGCTCTCATTTCAGTGCCGGGCAGGCGCAGCTAGGGGCTGCAGTAGAGGCTGCCCGCTCAGTCTGCGATGTGCCAGCCCGAGCCACCTGCCCGTGCAAGTGGCACCCACCAGTCGAGCTCTTCCATCCACGCGCCGCCTCGTTCGCAGTCGCACCTCGTTCTTCCGGTGCTGTTTCGCCAACGAGCCTACCTTTGAGGCATTGGCTCTGCTGCTGCGGCGGCATTCTCACTCGGCGCTCGCACGCGCGTCCAACGTTTTAGATCTTCTTTGATCTCGTTCGACAAATAAACAAGAAGAATCCGGGGAAGCCAAAGAAAGGAGAGAAGAAGGGCTGCACGCTGCTGTGACGCCTGCTGCGTGCAGGTGCAGTCGAGGTGGCCGCCGTGTGCGTCCGCCCGCCGCCGCTGTCCGGAAAAGTAGCCAGTGCAATGTCTGTGCAGACTGAGAAAGCAGCATGCAGGAAAGAGAGAGAGAGAGAGCGCTCGAGACGGCGTGCGACCAGCACTTTGCACCGTACCCCGCGGTTCGGCTGCTCACGCCTCGCTGGGGTCCAGAGGGCGTCCTGCCTGCCTGCCGTATGCCGTGGACATTCTGTCCGGCCGCCCACCTATTGTAACGTCTTTTTCGTATAGGAACCGCTCGGAGCTGGCTGCATGCAGCTACGTACATCCTTAATCTATTGTGGGGCACGCTCGACGACGTGCTTCCGGTCGCTACTGGGATTTGCGCTTTGCTCCTCAACTGCGCTCGCCTGCCTGCCTGCCTGCGTGCACTAGCAGCTCGCAGACACGTACAGAAGTGAAAGGCGCTTACAGTGAGCGTGTCCTGTGCTGTGTGTGCGCATTCATGTCCGACCGCCGGCTCAGGACATAACCTTACTGGCGAATGCTAGCGTGCACTGCAGTCACGTGACCGGTGCGGGCGGCTCCTTCCCCGGCTGAAGGAACAGGGTGGGCTCAACTTAGCCCAGCGATTCTTGCATGTCTTATTTCGAAGAGCTTTTGAAGTGTGTGCTGTCAGTAAGGATTGGTCCTTACTTGGGTATATCACTTTGGTATTCAGTAAGTGTTGGCACCACTAGTCTATCGCTGCTGCTGATCACTGTGACTCTGTGCATGGCTATTAAAAGAGTACGAACTAATCCAGCACAGCCTGCCTCTGCAGCAGCACCAGCGCAACCGCAAACGGACAGATACAGCCCATTCGGAGGGGCCTAGGCCTAAAAAAAAAAAGTGGAGGTCAGCAGAGTGAGAGTCAACGTTAACCAATTGCAAGCCCTGCCGTCATCGGGGTGCCTTGTCCGGCGTGCCTGCGATAGATACGCTCAGTGTGCCTACGAAACCTCCGAGGCACTCGGCTAAGGGGCCTCGGAGGATTCAAAGCAGTGTCCACCCTAAGCAGACGGTGGCGTTGCCTTACCCCTTCCGTGTGAGCAGCGCGGCCTTGTAGGCCTCAACCCCCCCCTCCCGACTGCTTGTCACTTTAAAGCCGGTTGCCGATGCAAGCCCATACAAACGCGGCCTCGGAGGCACCAGGCAGGCAGGCCCCAATACCCTGCATGCCTGGCTGATGGCGAACAGTTGGCGATTGTCCTGTGCGGTCAAATCTCAAATCAGCCAAGCTTCGTCGAGCCCTGGAGCACTGGAGCGCGAATCAATCGAGTCCCTAAGCCTCGGTAGTTCTTGATGCAGCCGACTGGGATTGGGGCCACCCAGAGCGGCCCTGCGATGCCATTAAGCTGCTGGCCGAAGCTGGCTCGCACAGGCTTCCGATATCGAGGTGCACTAGCCGGCAACATCGCTTGCTAGCGAGCCAAGCCCACGCGAGGACCACAGAAGGAGTGGTGGCTTGATGTGTGGGTGGGGGTTGCCCACTGGCTGCCACGGGCGGATGGTCTCGAAGGTTCTGTGCTTATTGGTCTCGAAGGTTCTGTGCCTATTGCTTGGCTTGCTTGGAAGCAGGCTTCTTCCTGCTTTTCGTGCAAAAAGCCCAAAAGAAAGCCTGGCTCAGAAGCGTGCGAATCTACCTACGCCAGAGCAGACAGTTCCACTAGCAGTTGGGGAACCGTTTTTCCTCACACGTGCTGAGGCACCTAAGGCTCTGCTGCGACCTTGGCCTTGCAGCTGTTCACAGCTCCAGCGAAGATGATGCACCAGCAACGCATAGCATTGGCTCGTGCACTGTCGCACGCCTGTAAGCACGAGGATCTAGCCACTCGGCTGATATGCTAAACAGCTTTCGGAGACGAAAATTTAAGCCGCGCGTGTTGGCCCAAGATAGACCAAGAGACCTTGACTGGTAGCTTGCAATCCTCAGCAAAGAGCCACGGCAAGCAAAGATGCTGATACAAATAATGACTAAAGTCTGAAACTGGCAAACATTGTCAGGAATTGAATGCAGCATGCTGGCAGCAAAGTCGTATAAAAAGCTCTGCGCAGCAGGCACGTCGTCTGTGGCAATGCACCATGCATCATCAACGGTCACAGCTGAAGCAGCCGAGGTATTTTTACGCTTTATTAAGGTGCTATCAACTATGTACAAAACTTGGTTCTTACAACTCTTTAATGAGTGCATCCAGCTGATTCTTGTCGCAGCGCTTGAAAACGCCGTCGAGGGTCACCACCGCCATCTGCAAAAGGAAGGGCTCACAGTAATTGGGGGGGGGCAGAGAAGTAACAAGAGGGGAGGACGATCTATATGAAATATGAAGATCTTAGCTTTGGAGCCATCAAGCCACAAGCAATTGAGTCGAGTGCGACAGTGAATGAAGCTTTAGGCAGCCACAGCAAGCAGTACCTAAATCACAGGCCCACAAAAAATATCGTCGATCTAATGTGAGCACAAACACAAATGCAGCGGGCTAAAAGTGCATTGCTCAGTCGATAACAATTGAGATCAGACCATCTACCAAGACAGGAGCACAGACTGACGGCAGCCTGAGATTCTTGGTTTATTGCCCGAGAGAAAAAGAGAGATAGGTGGGATAGTGTGAAAAGAGGATCTGAGCAACATGCATCGTCTGTGTAACGTGAAAGCCCAGATTCATGATCCGGATCGGAGTTATGAAGCAGGCGAGTTTTTTTTATTACCTATCGAAAGTGTGTTAAAACCATTCAGCTGCACACTGGCGAACGTTCGGAGACAAAACACCTGAGAACTTTAGGCTACTTCATCAATGTTACTGGCAAGAGGTCCAGACTGGTGGCTACCTCTGTCTAGTGGGTTCAAAGGTGTAAAATTAAGGAAGCTGCAGATAAAAAGATGGCAGCTAAATGTTCAATGACACAGTGTATAAACTCAGTCATAAAAATCCTAGCAGAATGGCTCTCACTGCTGAAGCTGTAAATTCCTTCGGGAAATAGGAGGGTTACCTACTATGCCAAGGCATACTTAAAATTACTATTTTTTGTTGCTGGTCAAGCAAGTTGGATTTCAAAGCCCACACACACTGCTGGGGGTCGTTACATTTGGCAGCAGCTAGATGACCCTAAACACAGCCAAATCAGTGAAGTACTGCTTGACGAATCCTTGTTTAATGCAGGTGCAACGGTCCAGCCAGCCATTATTTGAACCCCTCACAATTGAGCAAAATCGACAGGCGGCTAATGCACATCGTTCGGCACAAACCAGTAGCAGAACTTTTGAGTACTCTCAGGCTTAGCAAAATGTGCTTCAGTCGAAGAGAGAATGCAGAAAGAAGCTGGTGGCTTCTATGCCTGGCCAGACAAGGGATGGTGACAAAGAATGGCACTAGCCCGACATCACGCTCAACATTGGAACGACATAACGCTAATTTGTTTTTGATGCACATTTTTGGGCTGTCAAAAAATAATTTCCCTTGATTTGCATACAACTTTAGTATGGTTGGAATCGTAAGAACCCTCTTATTACCCGAATGAATTTACAGCTGCAGCAGCGGCGGCCATAGTGAGGGGATTTTGTTTTTACTGAGTGTAAGTTCACACAGGTGGCATCAGACACGTGTCAGTGGATAGCCACTTCTCAATTTCCACTCGCCTCCGCCAAACAAGCAACTGTATAACCTCCATACTTACGAGGTCTCTCTTGTTGCCAAGTGAGAGCACATGCACTAGCTGCAGCGAGACAACCAGGCTAGTCTCGACTCCAAACTGTTACACGGTGTAGACATGGCTAGGTCGACCCGAGTTTGCACTAGAGACAAGCTCACGGGCGTTTCGACTCCAAACGTTCGTCAGTGTAGGCGTAGTGTAAGTCTGTTCTGCTGCTATATTAATGAGACTGTTGAATCAGCTAATCTGTAATCCAATTTAATTTTTTAATTTAATTATTCACACGTGTCCTCTGGATCTTGGATTGGCTTCCTGCAGCACGGGGAGAAAAACATACCTATTTAGGACAGCATTTAGTGGGTCCTTGTGATTCGTCCTCGATGTGCTTATGCGTGCTGACACTGTTCATGCTGCCACTAACCACATTTGCATGCTGACCCAGTGCATGTAACCCCTAACCATGTTATTCATTTTGTTTGTTTTTCAAGCATGATTTTACTTACTATTCTATTGCGTATCACTTTGCAGCAAATGTAAAGCGCCTAGAAAGAGATTAAGTTCTCTGAGGGCGCTTTATCAAGTGCAATATTATTATTATTCTGCTGCTGTTACCTGCTGCTTGCAGCAGCAGCAGGCAACAGGCACTAAGGCTTGCCTGCTCCTATGATAATGTGGCTCCATTAATCAGCCGACTCTTCTATAAGGGCACCAGCACTCGGTAGCCAGAGGGTTACGGCAGGCATGCATCTTGCAGTCGGCACCAAAACCCGAACTCGATCGCCGCTCCCACTTTGTTCACCGGACATCGCCCTGCAGCGGCTTCGAGGGTGCTAATTCTATGCCTGCACGTCGTGAAAAGACAAACCATACGCTTCGATAAGCACAGCCTTCGATGCCCCACTCTCGTCAGTGGTTTTTTTTAGGATTCAGCAGTTTCATCTGCCTCTATTCGAGGGACTATTCGAGTCTATTCGAGGGACTGGCTCCGAAATGGTACGACGCCATTTTGTAAAATAGGGGCACAGCAACTGAGACAACTTGAACCCTATGGCTGGGCTGCCGGGAACTGACTGGCAGCAAAGAAAGCAGCTGACCGGTGTGAGTAGCCAAGGCTCCTCGCGCCCTTCAGGCAACGGAATGCGCAAACTCCAGGGAGCGGCTGGGGAAACTAAGCGCGACATCTGCTGTCCGCCACAGCGGCACAGTCTGTAAGCTAGCTCAGCTGCGACACGAAGCTGCAGCCTCAGCTGCAAAGCTGGGGGGGGGGGGGGGGGGGGGTTGTGTTGCGGTGACGCACCTCCACATTTGTTGAGTTAAGCTTCTCCTCCATGACTTGCTTCAGAATCGACATCACGGCCTTGCATGCAGCGTCCAAGCTCATCGACTGCAAAAGGGTAAACCATCAGCAACCCGCTACGAGTGCAAACGCCCATAGCAACAAAACTGCAAACGTTCCTAGCAACAACTGCAAACACTCCTAGCAACGACAGCTGCCGTCCTCAGCAACAACTGCAAACGTTCCTAGCAACGACAGCAGACGTCCTCGGTGACGAGTCTTCACCTCGGTGTGTGTGCACGAGCCAGGAGTGTGCCTCGGCTGCTCAGCGGAGCGATGGCTCACATTATTTATATATATATATATATATATATATATATATATATATATATATATATATATATATATATATATATATATATATATATATATATATATATATATATATATATATATATATATATATATATATATAATTCATTTGTAGAGCGCCCCAAGAGAACTTAATCTCTATTCAGGCGCTTCACATGTGCCTCGGGGCTCGAGCCCACGTGACCTCAGCCAGGCCTTGGTCGGGGCGAGAGCACCTTAACTGCTGGACCAAACCAGCACATTGCACCAGAGACGAACCTTATTATAGACATCTTGCAGCGACTGCTGCGCACCCTCGGATGCCGATCCAATGGCCTTGGCATCGTACTGGATAAACGTGCCCGACGGGTCCATGTGATACCTGAAGTGACACAACTTGATTCACTCACACGTTTCTAGAGGTAGAATCCTCGCAAATGCCCCCCCCCCGACCTGGCGCGTGCGAGGAAAGCGGCGGCGATCTAGCAGGAGGCGAGGGGCTCTAGGAGGAAGTCACGTCAAGCATTCACTGCGGCCGACCGCAATGCCGACTTGGCTGGCTGGCTTCGCGCGCACTCACAGCTGCGGTCCTTTGTCGTCCACGCCAGCCAGCAGGAGAGCCACTCCAAAAGGACGGCTCTGCAAAACAATCGACCCGTGAACTCTCAACACGTGAAGCACCAAAGCCTCGACCTCGGACGACGGTGTGAAGGACGAGCGACAAGAAGCAAGCGCTGAAGCCATCGCGCTCAGCCGCAGCTAAGCCCGGCCAGCGTGCGGCTCGAGTCAACGTTGCCGAAATGCGCCGGCCACTTCACCACCACCCCCCCACCCCCCCCCCCCCCCCCCCCGACGGTCTGTGCCAGCAATGAACTGCGCATGCGATTTATACAAGCTGGAGCCACGTGCAGGCCACCACAATAACCAAAACGACCTGGACACAACGCATAAACTCTAATGAGAGCTACACTAGCAAAATGAATGCCATGCAGCAAGTGACGGCCGGGGAAAAATCGAGGCCGCGCAGACGTGCTATCACGCGCAATAGACTGAACCGGCGCTGCCGAGTCGAAGCGGTCCTCTGCACCGGCTGCCACGAGGGAAAAAAGGGGGGGGAGCAGGTTCGAGGGGCTGTCTGTTTCCGAAGCAGCCGATGGTCCTTTTGAAGTATCACCCCCCACCCACCCACCCACTCGCCTCAGTAGGCAAGGAAACGCACGAGCCATGACATGATTCGCGAAGTGTTTTACTGCCGGGCTAGGGCTCCGCACTCGTGCTACATGCCGTGCGCACTCACCATGGCGCCCGGATCGGCATCGTCGTCGCCGAATGCCAGGGCCAGATTGCTGACTGCCTGAGCCACGCTGTCCACGCTCATTTTCTCATTGTACGTGAACCAATGGTTCTGAAATGAGACGCCGTTTCGTCAGCGACGATGCCATCTGCAAACTCCAACTAGGAGCGGCCCAGTGCGCTGCCCAGACCTGGCCGCAGCCAAGTGCAGCAGCAGAGGCGTGTGGGTAATGCAGCAGCGCAGCACGTGACACGTACCTGCGCTTCGACTCTCGCCTTGTCGATCATCGTGCGCGAGTCGGCGATGAGGCCGCTCATGGCACAGCCTGCACGAAGAGAGAGATGACGACTCACTTGCAGCCCACGAAAGCTATCATTAACGAGGACAGGAGGGCAGGCACGAGTCTCTTTCTGGAAGTCGGCAGTTACTGCATTCCTTCCGCTTTGGCTGGACAGTGAGTGATAAGCTCACGCGATTGAACGGTGAGAACCGAGCGCGGCTCGTGCTGAGCCGAACCTAGGCAACCCTGCGGTCGCAAGCAAACGCCTCGAGTGGCCGGCTGTAATCGCCCCCTCCGGCGACGTCGGAGGGGGCGATTATGCCGGATGCGACTTGCAGCACAACCGACGACGTGCGCGCATCAGGCAGGTGAGGCGGCAGAGGCCGGAGTCACGCAGGAGGCCGCCTCCACAAGTGCTGGTTACCTACCCAGGTGACTGTCAATCTCGAATATCTTCTCGATGCTGGTCGGCTCGATGAGTGGCGACGTGACTCGTTTCTCCACGGCGAGCACGACACCCTCCTGGGTCTGTATGCCGATGGCCGTCGAGCCGAGCTTGATGGCCTCGATCGCATACTCTACTTGGAACAGGCGTCCTTCCGGCGAGAACGTGTTGACTCCTCTGTCATACTCGGATCGTGTTAGGAACATGGCCTGGAGAAACGCAGCGGCGCCAAGAGCATCCGTGAGCGACACAGCCCTGCAAGTCGTCTGCCGACGAGCCGACAAAGTGCAGAGCGCTCGGCGGAAAGAGCGAAAGTTCAGATCGTAGCTTTTTTATCGGGAGCGATAGCTTTGCTAGCTTTCTCCGACAACGTCACACCTCGCCTACTACGACTCTACGTACGCTTGCTTGGCAGCGGTAATTCCAATGTTCAGTTAGCTTGACTAGCACCGGCAGATGGGAAAAGCCGACCGTGCTTTTGTGACGTTACGTCGTCTTTCTCTTTTTCTCGCCGAGAAAAGCGGCGACGATGCCTGCTCATCGTTGTTGGCCCGCGTTGGGGCTCGACTCAGCGAGAGAGAGAGAGAGAGAGAGAGAGAGAGAGAGAGAGAGAGAGAGAGAGAGAGAGAGAGAGAGAGAGCTTTGCCCACAGGGTTCGCCCGAGTAACATAGCTGCGCCCACTGCGTTCGAAAGACGCCGATCACCGCGGCTCAGCCAAGCCGCTAAGCTGGCAGCGTTCGCTAGTCTCGGGTCGAGCTGCCGTGCTGGCTGGTCACCTAAGTGAAGTCGTACTCAGCCGCAGCGCGGTATACGGCAACGAGTCCATAGATAGCGCTGCAGGGGCCACGGGTGGCGAAACAACGAAGACCCGCCATTTAGTGGTTTGAGAACATTTGAAGTTGCCCCCGCCGCTGTACAATTCAAAGTGTATAGATGGCATTTCAAAACAAAAAGAGGCACGGGGAACGACCCAAAGACTGTACGTCCACGGCGCGGCGCACCTAGGCGACGAGCACAATTCACGGCCGCCGACGGAAACGACGGCGGAGTCGAGTCGACGCCGGCCCATACGCCTGCCGATGGGAACCTTTTACAGGAATCGCTCGGGCGCACACTGTGAAAAATTTTGCGCCAATGCGCCTGTCGCAGAGACTACGCTCGCCACGCATAAGCAGTTACTCACGTGCAAGATAGCGACAGCGGCGGCCACTACCTCAAATCAGCGATTCAGCCTGGCTTCCGGTACCGGCTACCTCCTCCCGAAATTAAAGAGGCGAAGATACTGCTGACAGAATAAAGAGCTCTCCTAAATGTATTATTAAAATATATTAGAGTTAATTTAACCAGCAATGGTGCTTCAGTGCAATTATTTTAACGCGAATGCGTCCAATGATAGGAAAGCGGAAATACCCGCTACGCTAAGGGTGTCTCCGATCAATTCTCCGGCTCCTTGGCTGTGTTGCTTGCGCGATGCAGTCCCTCAGGGTAAGCTGGATCCCACCTCTCTACTCGCCGACCGCATCTTGCGAACGGTCCTGGGGTGTGTTATTTAATGCGTTTTTATTTAATGCGTCGTAAACAATCAGCTCGAGTCTTGCGTCGACGGCGGTCGGTCACGCGCTTTGCCTTTTTCCGGCCGCCCGATTTGATTAATCAGGCTTGTGCTGCATGCATCGCCTTCGTCCTACCACTTTTCGTCCCGTGCGCGAAGGTTTTTGTCTGTGACCTTGATTATGTGTGTGTGTGTGTGTGTGTGTGTGTGTGTGTGTGTGTGTGTGTGTGTGTGTGTGTGTGTGTGTGTGTGTGTGTGTGTGTGTGTGTGTGTGTATGCTATCATCGAACATAAGCAGTGCTCTTCGTAGGGAGGTGCCTTAGGCTGCAGTGTTGCGTTTCAGAGTTCCGCATCTCTGGATCTGTCGGCGCTCAAGGAGCCTCGGGGATTCATACGGATAGTGCAGCTGGTACGTACTGTGCAACGGAAATGGCCCCCCCCCCCCCCCCCCCCCGCGAACTAATCCATCAACGTTCAGGTGCATGCACGCAGCATATTCGATATACGTTATCGTCGGCGCAGTTCTGCGAAATGCATGAGCTGTCATTATCGGAAAAAGGAATGGTCGGCGTCGTAGCGACATCGTGATCATTCACGGCCCATATGCAGGGCTGCCGCCATACGTGGCCAGCCACCTACTTTTGACAAAACGTATTTAGGGTAGAAATGCGATTCGTGCTAAAATCGAAGTAATGCCATTGCGAAGTCTGCTGGCCTGCTAGACACTATACCTAATGTTCTCGCGAGATGCTTAAGATCTGCTGCTGCCCTGCATTAATAGCATAGTAAGTATGTCCTAAGTAGTATCTTGTCCCTGCATCGTTCAAAAAAGCTGTTTGGCCACCCGTAGAGAAGGCTAGACTTGAACGTGAGCAACTCTCAGTCTCTGTCTCCACACAGCCATTCTTATAAAAGACGCTGGCACGAGTAGTGGCAGATCAGCTATACTTATAAATAAGAACTTCAAGCCCAGCGCCTAAGTTCCAGTCAGGTTTTGGAGCCAATCTCTTCTCAGAGTCAGCAAGTGGTTGCCCTTCTTCTCTGGAATGCTGACATACGTAAGGTCTTTCTGATTTGTTCTGGATCTTTCGGCAGCATATGATACTATTTATCACCAAATCCATCTTGAGCAGCTCTCATCTCACCTGGGCATCACTGGAACTGCAATGCAAAGATTTAGGTTATATCTCACTGCGAGACTTCACAACTGTGATGTCAACGAGCAGCAGTCATCCAAGAAGTCTCTACAGTATGGGGGTACCCGAGGGATCTGCGCTTAGTCGACTTCTTTTCACTGTCTCCATTCTCTGTCTTGCTGATGTAATCGCCAAGCACAACCTAAGCTTAAATTTGTATAGAGCTGTATGTGTATTTTAGTCCATGCCTGTCCTTCAGTATGTTGAACTTGCTTGACTGCCTTGCTGCATAGTTTATTTCGCTGAGACGTTCTGTCAGAGGGTAGCAAAGTTTCACGAACCAATTGACTTTAAAGCCAGCTTACGAGTTAATGACAAACTTAGTATTACTTAGACATTGGGAAATCAGTGCCTTGAGCATGTCTCCTGTGGCAGCTGAACGCAATCTGGGTTTCTTATTCCAAAAGGACGACCTTTCTCTAGACGACCAGATCAGTTCTGCTGTCAAGTCTGCCGACTTACAGCTACCTAGTATAGCAGAAATGTGGGCCTGCTTCGACAGGGATAATCACGTCCATTTGTGGCATCCCTTGTCGTCTTCTGTTAACTACTCCTTGATCTGCAACGAGGTGTTTAGAGCTAGTGCAAAACTCGGAAGCCGGCTTGCCTGTTGTCAGCGTCGCAGCTGCCATAATACGCTTGCTCTCACCTACCTGCACTGGCTCTCCGTCAAGCAGTGCTCCGACTTCAAGGTTATGTCTCTCACTTTTGCATCCCTTCATGTTCTCGCTCGAACCTACCTATCCGCGCTAACTTACCAGTCATGTTAGGCAATGTACCACCCTCTATTCTGACTCAAGTCGTTTGGCTGTATGTCGAACCAGCCTCAGATCCTTTGAAGACAGTGCCTTTAGTTCGTATGCTCCCAAAGCCTGGAATGCATTCCCCACTGACATCTCGACACCCCAATGACGACGACATTTAACAAAGAGCTATATATAACTCTTTGTTAGTTTTTTTCCTGACCTACCTTTTCTTTCCTAACCTACCTACAGTTAACAAAGAGCTATAAACCCACCTTTTCCTCGAAGCATTTGCATGCAGCGAGTTGTGTGAAGCACGTGATACACAGCATTTTACAGCGGCATTCATTCAGGCATTCACTTCATCGTACTCCATTTGCTGTGAGTTGTCTGACTGACTGATTTTACAGCCTCTGTTGATTAGCGGTAGAAGAACCTCAAAGGCTATTACCACCGCTTGCAGTGGCAATAAAAGATCGCCCACTGCAGAATTCGAACCCATGACCTCGGGACCGTGGATCGTGAACAGTGGCCGCCCTGCAAAATGGCTGCCGAATGATTCGGTACCCTTAAGCAGGCCCTGACATGCTTTGGGACCATTGCTTTGGCCGCTTGTGCACACCTTGAAGCTATTGCTCTCGCACCTAAAAAAAATCAATTGCCGACCCGATAGCTTTTTTGACAGAGAAAGATCTCTTGACTGTGCAGGACGTCGGCTAGCTTGGGGGGGGGTTGGAGTCGTGAGCTAGCTTGCGAGAAGACGGCTTCACTTGAAAATGCTGACCCCCTCCCCAACTTCTTGCTGAGGGACTTGCTGTACGGTTTCGCTTTCTCGGTGCGTCCGTCGGCTGCCGGCACTTGCAGCTGATACAGCTAACGGCGTATCAGTGGCACTTGTCCGTTATTTGACTGCAGAACAAGTGCAACTGGAGACTAGCAGCTAGCTTCTTGACTCTCATCAGTTGCTTTGATAGCCGTTTGACCCTGACCCCTTGACCCTTATCGAATCGCTGCAATCGGCATTACAGCCAGCCGGCCTTGGAGCCCACGTTCCACTTCACATTGCTATAAGCAATTTGCCTTCTTGGCGTCCCGGAAGTTAGGTAGTGTTTTCTTGCGTGGCAGCAGCAGACCCGCATGCAGCGCCTTGCCTGCTGGTGACATAGGTCAGCCCTCCCCCCCCCGGAGCTTAGCTCACGGTGATGTGCCCGCGCTTGGGTTCTAGGTGCTGGCCATTTTTGCATTCGCCACCCTTACGAGCGTCACCAACAGCTGCAGCAAGTTTCGCACGAGCTGCTCACTGGTGAACCAGACCTTGCCCACCAAGGACTCGTCCGTGTCTGTGTGCTACGGCTATCCGTTCAGGTGGGTGGTGCCAGGCAGCACTCGTCGATTGTCTGCGCTTGCTGGCTGCTGTACGTTGCGATGCGCGCAGTGGCAGCAGCCGCAGAGCGCTGCTGCTGCATGCCGGGTTGAGCAGTTGCTTCTTTGGACGTCAGGTTGCCAGCCTCGGGTGCAGTCATTATTATGCAGGTAACGTGTGCAGGCAGGAGCCCGAGGTGTCACCCGGGATTCGTCCTCTGATGTGCAGCCGTTCGACTCATCGATAGGTCGTGAGCTAAACGCTGCCGATTGCCTATAGGGGCAGGGGCGACCTGCAGTAGCCGCGGCGACGAGCTCTGATTTGCACTGCAAGCCAGATCGTTGAGCGGCAGGGTGACTACGCCGTGCCCACTACGGGTGATGTCGAAACGCTCGGAGTTTCGGGGGGGGGCCTACGGTGCTTGCTTGTGGACCTTGCTGCAAAGTGGCGTGCAGTTGGGGGCTAGTCTGTGAACTGGCTGACGTGTGTGTGTGTGTTTGCGTGTGTGCTAGGGTAGTATTCTCGTGCACTGCACTACCAGGTGATAAGTTGCTCAGACTGAGAGTAATAACTGACCGACTTTGCCTCCTTGATGCGATGCTACAACTTAGCATTAGCACCTAGAGAGAGATTAAGTTCTCTGAGGGCGCTTTATCAAGTGAATTATTATTATTATTATTATTAGCTTGGCCTCGTCGAACCTTCTCCCAAGCAAGCATGCTGCCCAGAGATCCCTGTGGCGACTTAGCATGGTGTTTCTCCGAATTCCTTGTAGGTAAGATGGAACGGGATTAGTGAGCCGTGATGGCACACTAGGTAAGGCGGTTGCTTTCACGACCTCGGTCCCGAGGTCGTGGGTTCGATTCCTGCAGTGGGCGATTCCTTATCGCCATTACAAGCGGTGGTGATAGCCGTAAAGGCTCTTCTGTCGCTATACAAAAAGAAGCTGTTTAATCAGCTAGGATTTTTTTTATGGGGGCGGCTCGCATCTCGTCCATGTCTCGTCTATGTCTCGTCCATGTCTGACTGCAACCCCTTGCATCGCCCTTCCATCATTCTACACTCAGCCCATTCATGCTTGTGTGCATTGAACTTGTAGTTACATTTAAAAAGTTAAAAAACACCACTAGCTGTCTATACCAGATCCTAATAATTCTCCTTGTGCGAGGTGCATAGACCTGTTGCTGACCACCATAATTGATATTGAAAATATGTCCCCTTGGTTGCCTTAGTGAGCCATATAAACGACCTGCTATTCTTTTTTTGTTATTATTAGCTGCTCAGATGCTTCCAGAGCCTATATAAATAACCTGAGTAAGCCTGTGTCGGCTACTGTTTGAGTGGTCTGCCGTGTCAGCCAATGCTTCTCTCTGGCAGCTTATAGGGAACGATACTACGGGACGAAGTACTCTTGCTGCACCACTTTCTTTTGAGGAAAAATTTAACTCCCCGTAGGACTTAATCGTACCGAGACAGTCGTAGTGATGCCAAGGATGAGACTAGAATTAGGACACCGTGTGCCTGTGGGCAGCCAGCCCCCCCCCCAGCCCGGTCCTGGCAGCATGCAGTAATGAAGCGTAGTGCCCAGCACATGATGCACCGCTATCCCTCAGCTCGATGGCGATTAAAAGGTAACCAGGATCGAACCAAATAGGGTTAAGCCTTCACTTAGCCAGGCTTGCCAATCAGATAGAGTTAGAGGGGGGCTTTTCGGGCAGCCAGGCCGCTCTTCGGCTAGGTCTCGGGTGTGACCTGCTGGCCCCCTTTTCTCCATGCCCGCGGTTGGAACGAATTCGATGTGTGAGCGACAAAAGGTTCGATGACTTACAGTTGTGTAGGTTTTCTGATCAAGGTAGAGGCCGCACCTCCTGCATTTTTCAAGACAGCCCATACATACTATTCTGCAGCAATCGATGTCTTGCCACGCTGCTGTCACTGCTACGTGATGCTTGCAGGGTAGACAGTCAGCCACTAAGCCTGTGCAATGGCACGCTGCTGACTAATCCATACAGCGGCAGCACGTCGTCGGCTGAGTTCTTCTGCTTCATCGGTGTGATGACTTTCCTCGCCTGCCTCGTGCTCGTCGTCCTCTATGTGCTCTTCATGGATGCCTACAACAGCCGCACCATCATGCCAAAAGTGGTGAGTGTGAGCTGCAGCCGCATGCACGCGTGCTGTTGCCTCCTGCTGCTGCTGTGGCTGCTACTGCTGCTTGGAACCAGACTCCCTAGTTGTCGGGCCAGCAGTTAAGCAGCAGAGCTCGCTCTGGTTTGCTTGCTGTGTTAATACTGTTTTGTGTTTCTTGCCCAGGATCTCGTGTTCTCGGCGACGTGGACCCTGCTGTGGCTAATCGCGTCTGCCGCCTGGGCCGACGGCTATTCTCGCCTGTCCACCTACCTGTCAGCCGACTTCCTGGTCGCTGAGGCTAAAACTTCTGGCTTCTGCAAGGGTGACAGCATGACGTGCGATACTCTGATTAACGGTGACAACTCTACTCTGATTGTGTCTGTGGTAAGTATGTTTGGTTAAGGATGTGCTCCTATGTGCGTGCACGTATGGGGTGTGCCGGCGTGCATACTCTGTCTGTCTGTGTCTGTCTGTCTCTCTCTCTCTCTCTCTCTCTCTCTCTCTCTCTCTCTCTCTCTCTCTCTCTCTCTCTCACGGTCGCTATCCGAGTTTGCTCAACCCGTGTAAGGACGCCGCCACAGCTGTCCTATGCTACCTGTCGATCAGCGGCTCTCCGAGGGCCTCTGCCATGCTGTGCCGGCACTTTCGAAATCATCTGTGTCCTTCAGCAGCGTCCGCACACTCTTGTCTTTCTCTCTCTCTCTCTCTCTCTCTCTCTCTCTCTCTCTCTCACGGTCACACACACACACACACACACACACACACACACACACACACACACACACACACACACACACACACACACACACACACACACACACACTTGTCAGCTTGGTCGGCCTCTCAGATTGTTGCTAGCCAGCCTTTCCTGCCTTACTGTCATTCATCGAAGCAGCTGATGCTTTCAACAGCTTTGTTTGCCCTCACTTCCATCATATAGAACCTGCAGCCCAGTATCGGACAGTCTGATCGCCTTATTTGGATCTGCGTCTCTCTCTCTCTCTCTCTCTCTCTCTCTCTCTCTCTCTCTCTCTCTCTCTCTCTCTCTCTCTCTCTCTCTCTCTCTCTCTCTCTCTCTCTCTCTGTGCTTGGAAGTGCATTCCTATCGTTACCTAACAAAGCAAGTGATTCAGGTCAAAAATGGGGAAACGGTAGGTGCTACTGTTAAGGACGATTCGCTGTTTAAAATGCTGTTTGAGTTGGTTGGCAGGGCAAGCCAGCGAGAGGAAGAGCAAAGCGCAGCCGATCCTCTCCTTGAGATCTCTTCCTGCTATCCACACGAACCTTTGCGCTCTCGCAGGGGCTGGCATGCCACAGCATGGGGGGGTCAGGGAACCGGGGCAGAGCGCACGTTTACGGTGGCAGCACGCGGTAACGGTTGTTTAGTCAGACAAACCGGCTTGCTGCCCCAGAATCAATGCCTGCTGCCTGCGGCATCTGTCGCGACGCAGGCACTGGAGCATCTCCATAATGCCCCTGTGCTCCCATTAGCATCGGGTCGTAGCAGATGCTTGGCCGCTGCCACTCGATCAGCTAGTTGGACGACCCGCAGGAGAGAAAAGCTGCTGCTGCAGCCTCGGCCGGCAATCGTGCAGGCTGTCGGTGCTCCGGCTGCAGTGTGCAGAGTGCAGAGGGACTCGCCGAGTGCAGTGGCGCCAGGTGCAAGGAAGAGCTCTCGCCGTCCGGCCCTCGGGGCCGTGTCCCGGACGAGGTTGACACGCTACATTCGAGCGCTTTGTTTACTGCTCTTGCGACTGGGGTTGCTGTGGCCACGTTCTTCGTACTGCGCGACCTAAGCCCTCTGCCTCCCCTTCCTCACCCAGGTCTGAGCCTGATAAAAAAAAGATGCAATGAAAGTGAAGTGCCCCGAAATGTAATTGGCAATTCATTTAAGGGTGCCTCGGACAAGCGACGTGGGCAGCTTCCCCCCTCCCTGGGGGGATAGGGAGCTCGAGGGGGAGAGAATTTATCAAGCATGTCTGGGTGGGGCGCCCTGCTGCTTGCTGCTGCTGCTGCTGCTGCTGCTGCTATAATGGAATGGCTAGAAGGTATTTTGGACCTCTTTTGTAAAGGCTGACGTTTCGCCGTTGGCAGGCAGGAGTATTTCACTGCTGTGCAAACACAGGACAGCATGAGATAGCTTGATGAATGCATGTGCACTGGAGCTGTACATTCTGACTCGTGTCGCTTGAGTAAAATTCAAAATAAATCTCGGCCGAATCAGCAGCCTCATTTGTATAATAGCAGCAGAGTCGCGAGAATCGGGTAGTCACTGCTAAGCCAAATAAACCCCTTACTAAGTAGGCGACAGAGGAGAGTTTTGGTGCCGCCGCTATTGCCGCTTGGACCAGGCAACATAAAACGGCCAGAGCTGCAGCACTCGAACCCACGACCCAGGTCATTTCAAGTGTGAGCGCCGTGTCGTGGACTAGTTCCTTGGCTCAAAGCTAGCGTAAATGGGGCCGCTGTTTCGACGCAGTGATTCTAGACTCGGAGACATTGCGTCTTTCTTGCTCCGGCTCTCTCGTCCTGCCTGCTTTCGAGAGGATTCGCGCAGACAGATCGATCGAGCGCACCGCGTCGCGCACTGCTCGCATCCACTCGGTCGCCCGCGGTCGAACATGTCGCGACTGTGTCGTCGTTGCAGCTGTTCGGCTTCTTGAACTTCCTTCTGTGGGGCGCCAGCCTGTGGTTCCTCTTCAAGGACACGGAGTGGCACAAGGCCAGGCAGCAGCAGCAGCAGGGTGCTACTGCTGCCGCCGCAGCCGGCAGCTCGCAGTTCGACCAGCCCGGCGGGGCTTCCGCGGGCCAGGCGGCAGGACCATCCAGTGGACCGGCCAATCTCTACTGATTGGTTCGCCCGCTCGAAGCTGCCAGAGGCTGCGCCCACCGGCACGCAAGGCCACGGACTGCGCAGAGGCTGCGCTGCTTGGCGCGTGCAGTCGCCGCCTTTGGCAGAGGCCTTGCGAAATTGTGTGTGTGTGTGTGCGTGTGTGTGCATATGGGGGCACATGGCCCGAGCACACGTGTGTACGTGCGTGCGTTTGTGGGCGTCACTGTACCTGTCGTGTCCTGCGTCCCACCGATGAAGAACCGTAGCTGGGCTGGAAATTAGTTACAAGCTGCCACATTTGTCTGTAGTCGCGTTTTTTTTCTTCAGCGAGTCCTGCTGTCGTTCCACTGTCGTATACTCTTGAATGCTCTCGAGTGGCTGTTGGGCTGTCTTGTTCGGGCAGGCGGGCCCCCTCCCCAGGGGGGGTGTTGGTGGTGGCCGTGTCCGCGATGCGCGTTTGGTGTCGAATCTTTGCTGACCGCAATGAACTCGGTTGCCGCTCGCGTTGCCGCAGCCTAACGTCTTTGCTGCCGAGCAGCTGCAGCGATTCGTGGCTGCTCCCCGTGTGGGTAGAGCCCGGTCGTGCACCTAGGTCGTCTACCCAGCGTGTCCTTTGTCTGTACTACTATACGTTGGTCTTCTTAACGCTGAGTTTTTTTGCTGTACGTTTATTTTGCTTCGAAGATACAGTAAAGCATGGATCCAGCGAGCGCAACACTGTGGATGTGTCAACGCGGAACTATCTCGAGCACGTATTGACGTGCCCTGCTCTTTGCTGAGCTTTGGCTCATGCTGGCTCCATGCATGTGAGCCCACTGAAGTGCTGCGATTCGAGCGGCTGTCCGATTCATGCCTCTATGTTTTACTATGTCCTGCACGCTCTCCTAGCTGGATCGAAATCATATATGTTTGTCGACTTTGGCGAGACCAGAACGGCTGCTTTTTCTTTTGCATGGTGCATTCCTGT
>WPIO01000037.1:1550000-1765000 GCA_009760855.2 Cristatella mucedo | reverse complement strand
ATAATGGGGTGGGGGTCATCCGACAGAGCTGCCCAATGATGAGTAATACCCAAGTAAATGTTTAATGTCCTCTATCGCCTGCTATTGATTCCGTCGATAGCTACCTCTTGCCAACTCAATGCTCCAACAGTATTAAAGTGAGCACTGCGTGTGCTTATGCGTGCTGACACTGTTCATGCTACCACTAACCATATTCGAATGCTGACCCTGTGCATGTCACCTCTGACTACGTTATGTTTGTTGTCATTGAGCATGCTACCACTAACCGCTCGATCAAGCATCCTCTGATGCAAATGTGAAGTGCCTAGAAAGAGATTGAGTTCTCCGACGGCGCTACAACAAATGTATTACTATCAGTATAAGTATTCAGCTTGGACTGTCTGCGTTCTAGAAGGATTATTGCAACATTCAATGCTAAAGGGGGCGAATGTGTCAGTAGGTAAGTCGGTGTTCGTTGATGCGGCAGCAGCCGCCTCAGGAACACCGTTCCTATATAAAACAAAGAGTTGTGACGGACGCGTCGAGATAAAACAGTTCGTTCATCAGCCGCTGGCTTCAGCAGCTTGTGCAGCGCTCGCATTCTGTTTGCCAGGATGCCAAACGCATGTTCAACAACTTGCCCGGCACGACTCAAACCATAGTTACGGACCTTCTCCTCGTGAGTGAGCCTTCTCCTTTTTTTGTGTGGTGAGCGTGTGGCTTTATTAGGTATTCCTTCCGAGGAAATGCCCCCAGCAGCAACCGTTACAAATGGTGGTGCTGGGGGTGCTCATTCCCGGCTGTCAAGGTCGACGAGTCGGTAGTGTAGTTTAACGTTCCCTTAAGCGGCAGGTACGCTATACCACACAGAACACCGAAGCGGGCTCAATGACGTTTATTCACGCGGACGCCGCAGCGAGCCAGTACGCGACTGCTCGCCCGGCATCATCGACCTGACTCCCGGGCCTTTGCCGCCCGTTACTTATATACCACTGTCATAAATCACAACGGGCCATAAGCTAACGACAGCGTCATAATCTCAAAACAGCAACATTCCCCCTTGATCTCAAGATCAAATGGGGCAACAACAAAACAAAGCATTACAACAGAGCAATAAAAATACATGCCGTCCAGAACGGCATTCTCATCTAGCACGAGGCTAGGTCACGGCCGCTCGGAGGAGGCAAGTGAAAGCACGACCTTTGCTAACTTTCCGGCTACGTATGGCACGAGATTTGCCGCGTCGCCAAGCCATACATTATTCCACTGCAAAACCGGTAGAAAGGCCGAGGCTTCAGTTTTCAATTAACATCGACGGACGTGAATTCCAGAGCACTCTGCCTTCACTGATACGGCCATTGCAGCCAACATCCGCGCATTGAAAACGACACCCTGCATCGACCGGTCCCATAAGAAAAAAGCTGAAGGTCTGCTAGCAGTCGAAGTAGAATGAACCGCGGGCCTTTTGCAATCCAACGCGCCTCCCGTCCCGTGCACTCAAACAATTCGGGAAGTTATACCGGAAGTCGTAGATTCGCCTGCGACTTCTCCTCATTCATCTGCGGTGCGAGGTATCTACAATGAAGGATTTGCGCACACCCTATAAGCGGCTTAGAATAAAGCGGCCATGTCAGTTTTGGACATAAGGCAGTTAGCTCTCAGCTTCTCGAAAAGCATCTCGCATACAGCCGGGATTTTTTTTGTTGCAAAGCGACGACTTCGACATACGGAATTGACATTGGAGGCTTGTATAGCTTTACCCTGTGAAAAATATGACAGCGTCTCGTGAGATCCGGAGAGAGAGAGAGAGACAGACGTTGACGCCGAATACTCCGAACTCCACAACTGCAAGAATAACCAGCATTCTGTGACCCGCTCACCTGACGCTAAAAATCGAAGCGTCACTGCCGACCCGGTCACGTGCCTGAATGCCGCCGCGCCTGTTGGTATTGGCCGCAGCTATAAAGGTCTCAACTAAACTCAAAATATCGCGGAGATCTCCTGGGGTCATATGCAGATAATCGCGGACACGATTGCAATCTTCGCCAACTAGCTTCTGTGTAGCATGCGTAAGCGCCCTCACCCGCGGTGGCGCGCACAATTTCTGCAGCTGTTGGACCAGCGGCCTTTCCCTTGGGAATTTCCTCGTCTCATCCTGCCTCCTGCATTAGAGCACGGGCTGCGGGCGGGACTAAGTCGGCTATCGAATCGCTAAATGCAATCGTCCTAGCTACGAGGAAACTCTGCGTCGGTCAGGAGGAAGGCCGATCGTGCAAACGCAGCTCTAGCCGCCCTACTAATTCGCGCGCGTGCGCGCTTAGTGGAATGGGCGGAGCTTTATTGCTGGAGGCGGGGCCATGACATGCGCACTGCGTTCCCGGATGGCGGGAAGTGCTTATTAGTCCCCCGCCGGTCGCCGAGGTGAACGCCTGCTCGCGCTCTGACCATGGTGTTCGTCAAGGACTACGTCAAGGAGTTCTACGATGCCATACGAAACACAGTAAGCGGCTGCTCAGTGCGTCCGAATCCCGGAGCCTCGGTTGCTGCGATCCGCGCGTAGCTCTCGGCCCGATGAGAGAGAGAGAGAGAGAGAGACCGCCTGCTGTCGCGGGCACCCCGTTGCCGGCTTCGACGGCGCGTCGGTCGTTAGCCGGCGCTCGCGCACCTAGCGCGCGCCGCACGATTCCCAACGTTGCAGTCCGTCGCCGTCCTCGTACACATGGACGTCGATGCCCTGTGCGCGTGCAGATTACTGCAGGTACGTGCGGCCGCCGAGGCGGCCGCCGCCGCCGCCGTCGCGCGCCTGGCGGCCCAACAGTTGCAAGGCCGTCTCCTGCTCTCCCGGTCCCGGCGCTCTGCCTGGCCGCGTTCGCTCGCTCGCTCGCTTCCCGCCCTTCATCCAATCATTTTTGTTTATCGTTATCCTTTTCCCATTTCCTTTGGTCAGCCGCGCGCTTGCGGGTAGAACGCTTCGTTAGCAGCGTTTCGCCGTTGTTTAGCTAATTGAAATGGACCCCGCGCGGCTTTCATCCCGTTCTCGTTCGGCAAATTAGGAATTTGTATTTGCGTCGTTGTTCTCGAGAGTAGACCCTGGTTTCTGACTGTCCCAGTGGCGGGCATGCTTTCTTCAGTAGCATGCCAGCAGCTCTAACCGTGCTCGCCCCGTCGGTTATTCTGAAGAACCGGAATAATAATTATGATACGTTTGTGTAGCGCCATCAGATAAATTAAGTCTCATTCTAAGCACTTTAAATATTATTTAAAGGAAGCACGACCATATAGTTAGTGGTAACAAGCACAAAACATGCATTCTCCTCGTGCGTTAGTGTCAACATGCATAAAGACTGAAGTGAAGTGATCATATCTCTGTTTAAGTAAGCCTGCACTTTATCAATGTTATGTAGCTGAAAACAGGCAGACTTGACTGTGGAGCTGATGCGGTCGTCTAATAGAATCACTTTGGAACACGGCACATAGATTTCGTGCAGATGCACCAGCAGATATGCTGGCAGAGCCTATTAAGTTCTCCAATTTCTGGTTTTTCATTAACCAGTAAGTTAGTTTTATCGTCATTCAATTTGAGCATAATTCCTGCCATCTATGTGCAGATGTCAGCAATACATGTAGCAAGGAAGTTGAGGGAATTTGAGGTGCTCGAAGGCTGGGAGGGATCAAAGTAAAAGTATACCTGAGAGTCATCTGCACAGAAGTGAATGCCTAGATTGTGCTCGGCGATCACTTCGGCAAGAGGGAGAGTTTAAGCAGTGAAGGGAAGCGTACCAAGCACTGAGTCCTGAGGCGAACCGTACTTCAGTGGTTCCGCTGATGATCTTTGTTCGTTCACATCAATGCTCTCGAGTCTTGGAAGGAAGGGCTTGGTGATCAATAGTATCAAATGCTGCCGAAAGATCAAGCAAAATAATTAGTAAGACTTTTATCTAAGTCTTGATTTCTGATAAGCTGACGCAGTGGAGTGATTAGCTCGAAAACCAAACTAGGACGTGCTAGTCTGAAGTTTGAATGTACGAGTTCAGCTGGTCTCCCACAGCTCGTTTCACTGTCTTTGATAGGAACAATAGAAGGAAGAATGCGCAGAAGTTGCTCAAGCTCTCTTGCTCTAATGTCTCCAATGGCTCTCTTAATTAGAGGCAGCCTGACTAAAGCCTTTTTGAAAGGTGCAGGGACATGACCTGAGGCTAGCCGACATATTTTATCATGTTACACACGATGGCGGCAGTAGATTTATGCTTTGTGGTAGTAGGACAGTGGGAATAAGGTTTAGAAGGCTTGCAGTCTTCTTAGTCTGGGAGATTCAGGATGAGGTGACTCGTGGCTGCCTTGAATACAGACATTGAAGTGCTGAACACAATTGAGGGAGATGAGTCGTGTGGGGCTGTTAATGAGAGGCAGGAGTCCACTGGGGATGCTGTTATCTTGAGAAGGACTCTCGGATCCTGTCTAATTTGCTGACAAACAAGCTAGAGAAGCGATCAGCTAGATCACCACTAGGATCACTAAGTAAGGATCTCACCTGGGAGTGGTTAAGGAGATGGTTGATCGTAGACGTCAGCATTTTTGAATTACATATCTGTGATTTAACAATATTTTTATGGAAGCTTGACTTTTGTCTTTGGTAGGATTGATCGGTATGATCTACATTAGTCCTCATTTGCCTGTCGGTGGAAAGTCAGTCCTGATCTTCTGTATGCTTTCTCATGCTTGCTGTTAATAGACCTAGCTAGTTTAATGTCTGCCGTAAACCATAAGCCCTCTGGGTGAAGATGCACACTGTGAGGTGCAAACTTAAGCCTGGCCGCTAGTGACGTATTTTGGCGTTCTACCAATGATGACAGATCAGCAGGGCGGTTGAGCAGCAGAGGCAAAGCAGATATTCTTGCACTGACAGCAATCAAGGAGGACTTGATACCTGTTGGCAATAGATTGCTACCACTATTGGCAACTGGTTCGAAGGGACTCAAAACTAGAGATTCGAAAGGCTGCTTCGGGGGGGGGGAGGGCTGTAAACGGTTTTTAATTGAGCGACACTAGCAGGAGGGCCTTGATTTAGTCGACTCCTGTCGATAGCCTAGGTGGCCGAGTTGGCAAGACACGTCAGTGACCAGTATCTCTTCAAACGAGACAGCACACACACCCGCATGTGAGTGCCTTAGCCAAACCCGGACCTATATAATAATAATATTACACTTGTTATAGTGCCTTCAGAGAACTTAATCTGGTTCTAGGCACCTTGCATTTGCTGTAAAGTAGGCATGATCGAATGGTTAGTGATAGCATGCTCAATGTTAACAAGCATAAGATGGCTAGAGGTGACATGCACATTATCAGCACGCAAATATGATTAGTGGCAGCATGCGCAGTGGCACCATGCATAAGCACACAAAGGACAAATCCAAAGGACCCACTAGATACTGTGACAAGCAGGTGCATTTTTAGCTTCTTTTTAATTGTCGTCAAGTCGGAGGATGTCCTGATGTCAGTCGGGAGTGAGCTCCAGGCTTTGGGAGCATACGAACTAAAGGCACGGTCTCCAAAGGATTTGAGGTTCGTACGAGATTTAGCTAAACGATTAGATTCAGAAAAGACTTACGCTATGAGTCCTGGGAGAGAGGCCAAACAAGCTCGCTACCCGTGACTTACATCAGACTGGCTTCATATCTCGTCCGAGTCTCTCCTTGCTCATCTTGCTTGATCTTGTCAGCCGCTTGCAACTCTTTTTTTGTATATGATTTTCTGTCGAAGCAGCTGTCCGACCGCTGCTGTGCAGTGACCAGTGTTTATAATTCATATATATAGCGCCCCAAGAGAACTTAATCTCTATTCAGGCGCTTCACATATGCTTCGGCGCTCGAGCCCACGACCTCAGTCAGACCTTGGTCGGGACGAGCACCATAACAGCTAGACCAAACCAGCTCGGCGTGTTTGAAGCACGGCTGTATTGCTCTGTTAGCCCGAAGATCTAGTCTGTTACTGTCTTAGTACTCATTGAGCTCACGATCGGCTCGTGTCTGCTTGCTCATGCAAATCTCACAATCTCATCTGTGTGCACTAGTTGCAGCGAGGTCCTTGGCCCAGGCCAGCTCAGTCGCTGCTAGGTAGACTTCAATTCCTCAGCCCCAGCCTTGCTAAAGGCAATTACTGTTTTAATAACTTCTCTGGTGTTTGGTGTGCAGTTTCGTAACAATGTGAAAGTGGAACAAATTTCTCGGCATAATGCTGTGCTGTGCTTGTGTAATGGTTGCTTTGTTGAATGAGATGTGGGACCAACGGATTCCAGATTGAAAAGTCGATGACGAATATGAACGTCCAGTTGCCTAGAAACGTGCTTGTCGACCAAAGAAGGTTGCTTGCAAAGCAGCCTGTTTTGCAATGCCGTCCAATTTATGGCACTACTATGACATCTACTGAGCTTGCTTCAAGAGTCAAGTTTCTATGGGCTGGCAGTCAACAATGACCGCGCACGGGGAGGGGGGCCCGGTAATCCAGACTATAACTCATCATTCGTTGGTGCGTGCTGAATAATAATGACAATAATTATAGTTGTAACATAATTGTATAACGTTCCGGGAGAACTAAATCTATTTTTTGCACTTTTTATTGGCTGGAGATGAAGCACGTCAATTGGTTAGTGATAATATATACTTCATGAGCCTGCATTAGTGCTCACACAGACGCACACACGAGCGCGCACACACACACACACACACACAGGACCATTCACACGGACCCAGCAAATGCTGTAAGAAAAGGTAGCTTCTTAGTTTCTTCTTAAATGTTTTATTATGAGTCAGGGATGTCGTGATGTCAGTCGGTAGTTAGTTTCCGGCTTTGGGAGCTGAAGGTGTGCTCTCCAAAGGATTTGAATTTAGAACGATTTGAGTCGGTTGAACAGACGGTACGATTAAGTCGCCGATTCGCTCGCAGTCTTTCTGTCACTCTAACCTGGCTGCCAGTGTGCGATCTCAGCACATCGATCTCAGCACATCGATCTCAGCACATCGATCTCAGCACATCGATCTCAGCACATCGATCTCAGCACATCGATCTCAGCACATCGACATCGATCTCAGCACATCGATCTCAGCACATCGATCTCAGCACATCGATCTCAGCACATCGATCTCAGCACATCGATCTCAGCACATCGATCTCAGCACATCGATCTCAGCACATCGATCTCAGCACATCGATCTCAGCACATCGATCTCAGCACATCGATCTCAGCACATCGATCTCAGCACATCGATCTCAGCACATCGATCTCAGCACATCGATCTCAGCACATCGATCTCAGCACATCGATCTCAGCACATCGATCTCAGCACATCGATCTCAGCACATCGATCTCAGCACATCGATCTCAGCACATCGATCTCAGCACATCGATCTCAGCACATCGATCTCAGCACATCGATCTCAGCACATCGATCTCAGCACATCGATCTCAGCACATCGATCTCAGCACATCGATCTCAGCACATCGATCTCAGCACATCGATCTCAGCACATCGATCTCAGCACATCGATCTCAGCACATCGATCTCAGCACATCGATCTCAGCACATCGATCTCAGCACATCGATCTCAGCACATCGATCTCAGCACATCGATCTCAGCACATCGATCTCAGCACATCGATCTCAGCACATCGATCTCAGCACATCGATCTCAGCACATCGATCTCAGCACATCGATCTCAGCACATCGATCTCAGCACATCGATCTCAGCACATCGATCTCAGCACATCGATCTCAGCACATCGATCTCAGCACATCGATCTCAGCACATCGATCTCAGCACATCGATCTCAGCACATCGATCTCAGCACATCGATCTCAGCACATCGATCTCAGCACATCGATCTCAGCACATCGATCTCAGCACATCGATCTCAGCACATCGATCTCAGCACATCGATCTCAGCACATCGATCTCAGCACATCGATCTCAGCACATCGATCTCAGCACATCGATCTCAGCACAGCGATCGATCTCAGCACATCGATCTCAGCACATCGATCTCAGCACATCGATCTCAGCACATCGATCTCAGCACATCGATCTCAGCACATCGATCTCAGCACATCGATCTCAGCACATCGATCTCAGCACATCGATCTCAGCACATCGATCTCAGCACATCGATCTCAGCACATCGATCTCAGCACATCGATCTCAGCACATCGATCTCAGCACATCGATCTCAGCACAGCGATCGTCACCTTCCGTGCAATCAAAATTTGTTTCATGTGACTCTCGCGGGGGGGGGGGGTAGTGTATGCAATTATACCAGTGTCTACGCAATCGCACCGACACGGGGCTGTCGTAAACTTACGAAGCATTATTTGCCTGTTTTCTAGTATCTATTTCGTTGTGACCACCTGCAAAGCGTAATCGTACCGGTGACCGGTAAGAAAGACCTCGAGCGGGAGTTCATGGAGTTAACTTCAGTCGAGAGCAAGCACAGCAGCAAGGTGAGTGCCTCTGCACGCAAGGTGGGTGCTATCGAAAGAAACGCTATGCTCCGATTCGCACTTGATGTGTAGTCGTAGAGTTGTCGGTTCAGATGCCAAGTGCCAAGCTGACCCCAGAACCGTAGCCTGCGTGCATTAGTAGCGATTGCCGGCTTGGCAGTGTCCTCGAGCGAATGCACTTTTGTGGCCAAGTGCATTGCCTGGGCGCGATGTGTGCAGCGATGCGCTGTGGCTCATTGCGCCACGACGACCGACCCACCCATTGTGGCAGTGCTGGGAAACTTTTCTAGTTCACCTCGTCTGTAACCGTATGATGAACCAGTCGTATCCATCTTTTTGAAAACTCTTGTCCAAAGTCGGTCCCTGTCTGTGCTTGCAGTTGCTTTGTTGTTGGTTTTCGATGTTGGTGTGACTCCAACTTCGAGGCCTGCCTGCATGCCGAAGCCGCTCGCTAGCAAGCTTATTTGTTACGCGCTTTCTGGAAAGCACCGTTTGACATAAACGTATACACCAAATGCACGGTTGCGTGTCTAGTAGTGTGCAGTATGCAGCAAGCACGTAGAGAATGCTGGGAGCATGTCAGAAAAAAAAAAGTTGAATTGGGAATGGGCAACAGATCCTTCAGAGGGCTTCATGCCAGGCAAAGTCCGATGTGCTTAATGGCTTGTCATGCTTCCCATTTTCGAGTATAGTAATAATTCTACTGAGGCGTTTGCATTGCACCCCGCATCTCTTTCTAAGCACTTCACCCAGGTCGGAAAGAAAAGATAAGAGCCGATCGGTCGAAACAAGCACTGTGAGAAACAGCGGAGCTTTTAGCTCAGTTTTTGGATAACTCTTAGGTCAGGGGATGTCGTGATGTCAGTCAGTCGTGATGTCAGTCAGGAGCTTTAGGTTTAGGCTTTAGGTTCATAAGAATTGAAGACACGATACCCAAACGATTTGAGGCTGGTCAGCAGCATGGCTAAATGACCAAATTAAGAGGAGCCAGCCACACGAGTTGTAAGCCATACGAGTGACAAGTGTTTTAGATTGGTATTCCGGAGCAAGAGATAATGCATCCAGCGGAATTTGGGAGCATCAGAAGGAGCTCTAGAAGGCTCTAGTGAAATCATTAAGCCTTTGCGATCGAGCTAGCCCCTGCCGAGCCTGTACACCTGCATGCAGCATCAAGAGTCGTCATCAAACTGGAAACTAAATCTCTTTCCGGGCACTGTACATATGCTAGATCAGTGGTTGTCAACCTTCCTAATGCCGAGACCCTTTAATACAGTTCCCCATGTTGTGGCGACCCCCATCCATAAAACTAGGGTGTGCGAAATACGGAAATGCATGTTTTCTGATGGTCTTAAGCGACGCCTGTGAAATGTGTGTGTTCGACCCCCAAAGGGCTCGCGACCCACAGGTGTGCTAGATAGTGCTCTGCTAGATAGTGCCTCAAAAGAGATTGAGTTCCCGTCTGTTGGTATTGAAATTTTCCCATTATGATTATTGTTATTCAATTTCTCTCTAGGCTCTCAACATATGCTGGAAATTAAGTTTTTTAATTGCTTTGTTGTATGTAGCATGCATCATTTCGGCATGATGCGCATGCACATAACAGATATAGTTCTCTCTCCTAGGGCACTCTCCCTCTCTCTCTCTCTCTCTCTCTCTCTCTCTCTCTCTTTGTAGAGAGAGATATATATAGTGTATATATATATATATATATAGTATGTTATATATAGTATATTATATATATATATATATTATATTATATATATATATATATATATATATATATATAACATTACCATTATTATAATTATATATAGTTATTATAACTATTATATATATATATATATATATTCATTCATTTGTATAGTACCCCAAGGGAACTTAATCTCTATCCAGGCGCTTCACATATGCCTCGGGGCTCGAGCCCACGACCTCAGCCAGACCTTGGTCGGGGCAAGAGCACCTTAACCGCTGGACCAAACCAGCTCATACATGTTTTAGCATAAATATTAGTTCGTTCCGATGTAGATGCCAGTTCTCTGCACTGCTGTCAGCAAGCGCATTCGTCAGTGATTCTTGGCCAACCTTGCCGGTTCACTTTCGGTTTTAGGGATGTAGCCAGGCCGACCCCAGCCGTGGAGTTGCCATAGGAGGCTGAGGGTCAATCCCTATCATTACACTCGGCCTTGAAGCACCTGCTTGGGTTATATGGGGTAGCGGTGAGCCATCCGGTACCCGCCCTCTCGGCAAGGGCAGGTTGAGGTCAAAGTTCAGGTTCAACTTGAAAATTCCTGACTTCACCAGCAGATTTTACAGACCGAACATTATCCATTATTATCCATATTATTATTATTATTAGCTTCCAGTAGCCTTAGTTTGGCCCGGTAGTTACGCCGATCGCCTCTATGGATTGAGACCAAGGCGAATGCATTTGATGTAGAGCTGAACTCACATTTCAAGTTTCACTTTGACCTATTAATCATTTGCCGAGTTATGGATTAAACTCTAACTGAAGCTCTTAATAAGTCACAATCGTCCACCCCAACATGCTGCAAGCATTTGTCTCAATCTACCAAGTTTCATTAAGTTGTAACACATGTTGCACATGATGCTGAGATCAATAAATTGTTTATTTCTAGATATATCAGTCTCTGGTTCACTTCTGGGTTAGATAGGATTTGTGTAATCACTTTTCCTTTTATGTGGAAATTAAAACTTTCCAACATGTTTGTCTTTCGAAGGTTGTCCTTAAAAAAATATTCGACCTCATTCGATGCAACTAGACATGACAGTGTTGGATGACGATGAAGCAGTGTCGATGTGTTGCTGCTAGCCTTTGTAGCTTTCCATTTTTTGTTTCCGCAGATCGACACATTCATCCTGGTGAACTGTGGAGGCGGGATCGACTTGGTGGAGACCCTGCAGCCACGAGAGGACATCAAGATTTTCGTGTGCGACAGGTCAGCCTGCCCCGGTCACGTGCGCCGGACGCCGGTCACTGTTGCTCGTAATCTCCCGGGTTGCCGCATTCTGTCGCTCGAGAGAAACTCTAGCTGTACTTTTTTCAAGTTAATTTTTTATTTCATTTATTTATTGCAAGGCGCTGAGTAGGCTTGCATGCTTGGCTTTCCCGTCAGGAGCGCACCTGACTCATCGGCTGGCGCCTCTCGCCCGTGCGCCGTTTCGTCTCCCGCTCGGCTGATGCGTACAGTGGCCTCAGCGGTCTGTCTCTGTCGAGCGGCCATTCGTCAGAGAATGGCAGCATGCATTGTTACTCGAGACGTGTGGCACTGGCAGCCTGGTGCTGTCTGCGACGAGCCGCTGGAGCAGCAGCAGCAGCATAATGTGCTTGGCCTCGTTGTGGTTGTGGCTCGGCAGCATTGTGTCAAAGTTGCACTCGTCCTCGCTCTCATCCTGCAGCCACAGGCCGGTGAACGTGTACAACATATATAACGCCCAGCAAGTGAGGCTGCTTATCGCACAAGAGGAGCTGGACGGCATTCCCGAATACGAGGACCTGTTCAGAGAAGAGGTGGGCTGCTGCCACTTGCCTAGTCCGACCCACGTGACCTCAACGGCAGCGGCGCACACGCCCACTGCATCCTACATGCATGGGCACGCCGCCGTGGCGCTGCAGCCCAATTGGAACCCTGCTTGCACTTGTCGGCACTTGTATCTACGATTGGCTCAAGTCGTTTAGCTGTGCCTCTAGCACAGCAACCTTGGTCCTTCCTTTGAAGACCGCGGCTTTAGTTCTTATTCGCTCACAGCCTTGACCTAGCTAACGACCGACGTTATGATATGCCCTTGCTCGATATTTAAAACGGAGCTGCTGAAGCTGGCCTGTTTCTTGCTCCATTTGCTCCATCATTGGGAGTTGTCCTCTTGTGTGCTCATACTAATCGATTGATATGGTTCTTCCTTTCTACCCCATATGATGTCGAGAGAGAGAGAGAGAGAGAGAGAGAGAGAGAGAGAGAGAGAGGAGAGAGGGAGAGAGAGAGAGAGAGAGAGAGAGAGAGAGAGGAGAGAGAGAGAGAGAGAGAGAGAGAGAGAAAGAGAGGAGGAAGAGAGAGAGAGAGAGGGCGAGAGAGACGGTTCTTAGGGCACTGTACAAATGCCCCATTATGTTATTTATTGTCACTAATTATTAGTAACATGTTGCAATTGTTTTCAAACTTGGACAGGATGCGGACCTAGACTCGGACGACGACGAAGGCGAACCAGGCGAGAAGCGCGTCCATCACGACGACGATTATCTGGAGAGACGGCGGGAGCGGAGACTCTGGCGCGAGCGCAGGTACCGCCAGAGCACTAGTGCACTGCACGCGACCAGCCCTGGCGATTTCATGCCTGGCAGCAACAGTGCATCGCTGCTTGAAGAAACTCGCGTGCGTGCATGCGCTAGCCGTCATTCCACACGAGAGTAGAGCGGCTGGAGCACAGCTGCAACGTGCTTGGGTTTTCCGAGCCTGAAACTGTGATATTCGTGTCGCCGAGTAAATGACTTGAGTGATAAGTCATTCAGTGCTCGGCTCCATATCGCGGGAGGGTGGGGAGGAAGGGAGAGAGAGAGAGAGAGAGAGAGAGAGAGAGAGAGAGAGAGAGAGAGAGAGAGAGAGAGAGAGAGAGAGAGAGAGAGAGAGAGAGAGAGAGAGACAGAGAGAGACAGAGAGAGACAGAGAGACAGAGAGAGACAGAGTGAGTGATTGAGTGAGTGAGATGAGAAATGTGTCTTGAAACTGTGTCGGCCATAGGCCTGGGGATGGGTATCGCTTGAAACCAATAGTAATAATAATGATAATAATAGCGGGCTTGGTAGTGAATGCTACGGGGAACAGCTGGGTTTCAGCTTTGTTTTGAATGTCGTCAAGTCAGGAGTTGTAGTGACGTTAGTGGGGAGTGAGTTCCAGCTTTGGGAGTGTACGAACTGAAGGCATGATCTACACACGATTTGAGGTTCCCTGGATGTCCAGCTGTACGACTTGAGTAAAAATAATAAGATCAGACTTTTTTGCTTGTGCCAGTCACGAGTGGTCACGTTAGAATATTCTGTTGGAGAAGCATGGAATCTTGTGTTGAGCGGTGCATGTGGTTGATTCAATCTTGGTTTCGTGTGACGGATTAATGTCTACTTCGCATCGAGGGGGCTGGCCCATGCGTGAGATATTGTTCTGCAGATCGTTTTCATTCGTGCGAGCACTTACCGTTGACAGCTTGCAACTCGGCGCTTCTTTGCGACTATTTGGCATTGTGGGCAGGCGCAGCTGTGTCTCGTGACGTGGCTCGTTCACCGGCTGTGTCTTGGTCGAGCGATTTTCTCAAGCTCGATCGGCACCCCTTGCGTGCCCACCATCGTTCATCTGCTTGTGCGGCCGCCACCGGCTCGCTTGGTGGGCCAATGCGTCGTCCGCCATTGCAGGGAGAAGCTCTTGGTGACGTATAATCAGTTTGCATCGTACGGAAAGTCAGCCTCTCACACCATATTCGAGCTGGCTTGGAAGCTCTCCCTGGATAACAACAACGTTCTCTGGTAAGCTCCACGTTGCCCACCTAGGCACATTATGTCTCACGGTTTCTGGGGGGGGGGGGGGGGGGTGGGTGGGTGGAGGCAGCCCCGCGAGTTGGGGGGGGGGGAAATAGGTCGGCTTTTGTGGGTCGGTGTCGATTTGAGTGCCATTTTCGAGCAGAGTCGGAGATCGTGTGTGACACTGAGATATAGTGGCAGCTCGGGACCTCCCTCCTTTCGAGATGAGCTGCCAGTGAAAATCTGCTGCCCCGATTAGCTGGCTGATCGGTAACACTGGTACCAGGGTAGTTGATGCCGTCCAGCTAAGTCGACTTTGTGAGCATAAATATGAGAATTTCCTGAGTCTAGTCCCCGACAGAGAGGCATGTGTGTTTAAAACCAGCAGCCATGCCTAAGTGGCAACAATAATAACATTCAAACATCTGCATACTGCCCCATGAGAGCTAAATCTCTGTCTGCACACTTTGCTTAGTCTGAAAGGGAAGTAAAACTAATTAGTGACAATAGCTCACATAATTGTATCTTGCATCAGTGCATGCGTACACACCGATTGATATGGACGAGGCCGGGAGGAACTTGCGTACGTTTCGGTTTTCAAAGTGATGGGCGATGTCGTAATGTCAGCTGGCACGAGGTTTGCTCTGGTTTACTTAGGAGCTGATGGCACGGACTCCAAAGGATTTCATGTTGTTTAGAGGCAGAGCTTAACGACCAGAGTCAAAGAAGCTAGGGGCAAGGAGTAAGTCGGTCAGAGATACAAGGCAGAGCAAAAGACTGAAACTGAGTGGCATAACGACTAAGTCAGTACTCTGCTATATGAGAGCTAAGTGTAGGTCAGAGAGAAGTGTTACTCTTCAGAATCTGAAAGATACGTACCTAGCTGCCAAATTTCGTACCACTACGTAAGGGTCTTATTCCACAGAAAGACTTGCAGGCATATCATGACAGAACTGTGTGCGGAACTGTGGCAGCCCTCCGCACGACCTGTCGTAGGGCTGGGTAGCCCGACCGAGCAACAAGCCTGCTGGCTTCAACACCAAACACTTTATTCTCCGAAACCATGCCAGCCAAGGCCAGTCTACACACTCTAGACGGCTGCCGGTGTCGAGGGATCTCGTACTCCTTCGGCAGCCCCTATATTCCATGCATGCATTGCTTTTTGCACTGTCGAGCCATAGTTTGTTCCGAACCCGTCCGACAGCTGGCTGCAGTTTGGGGGAAGGCGGACGTCCCCACAGATGCAGCCAATCCATGGATTTGGACAGGACCGCCGAGTCATCGGCGGCCCATCCACCACTGAGTGAGCCTGCGGCTGCTGCGGCAGCTCTGAGAGCCTGCTGGGCTTCGCAGGGTGCACCACCTCCCCGGCGCTCGAAGGCTGCAGAGTCGTTTTTTCTTCACAGGAATGTGCCCCCAAAACCCGTTGAACGATTTTCATTCATGACAGCACCCATCATACATGCACTCCAAGTATTACAATGCTACTGATTGAACGGAGAATTCGACTGTGGATCTGATACGTTCGTTCAGTGACAGGTTCATTATGGAATAGGTTGCCCAGATTCGTGCCGAGGCTGCCGGGCAAGTGCAGGATAAGCCCATTTTTACGGCGAGGCTTTCCATGTTTCGAGTAATACTGCTCATTTTCCCATAGTAGATTAGCATTGCCATCACGAATCGCTTGCTAGTTGTGATAATAGTAAGAGTGATAGCCACAGTTCACACGTCGGCACTGTGCACGTCATCTCTAACCATGTTATGCTTGTCGACATTGTGCACGTTACCACTAACTATTTGATCGTGCTGACTTTACAGCATATGTGCAGTGCCTCGAAAGAGATTGAGTTCTCTTAGGGTGCTATACGAGTGTAGTATTATTATTATAAAATGTGTATAGCGTCTAAGAGAACCAAACCTTTTTCTAGGCATTTTCTCGTGTCCTCCATATGCATGTGCCAGAGGCATGGCTGATTTGCTTGATGCAATTTGTTTAGGTTGGCGATCGTGGGCTCTGCTTCATATTTCGTGCACAGAAAAATGGATTACGAGCACTACTTTCAGAGCACGCAGGACCTGCAGGGTCACGTCGCCAGGCTGAATCAGTGGTAAGGCCATTGTGTACACGGGGCGGTGGCTGGCAGTCCTTTGCAGTGGTAGCTTTGCTGCGATTAATGTGAGCCAGCAGCGAGTTGGTTGGTGGCCGAGTTGGTTTCAGTTGGTTGCTCTCTGGACAGTGCAATAGGAACCGCCGACCGAGAACCACAATAAATGATGATGATAAAAAGACATTTTTAATAGACTCTGAGAGAACTAAATCTTTTGTTAAGCAAGTTGCATTTGTTGGAAAGAAAATAGCGTCTACATTATTGTATGATCAATATAATTATAGCTCTCGGCTGGGCCATAATGAGAACAGGCCATAATACTTGGGGGTTCTATGTTAAGAACAGGTGGATGTAGAGGCATGCAATGACATGTGGGCCTGCATGGTAGGATAGACATCATTGTGGCAGGATCCAGTTGTGTGCAAGGGATCATAAGGTCACACCGACTACAGGGGTGATGGGTTTGAGAGAAATTTGACATATTAAGCTAAAATAAAAGTGAATCGACTGTCTGTGAGCAACCGCAGAGTTATGATACTGAAAAATAGGTGCGGCTACAGATAAAAATAAATAAATACAATTCCTTTGTATAGCGACCCGAGAGAACCTAATCTTTATTCAGGCACTTCACATACCCCATTGGAGTCAAGCCCACGATCTCGGTAATCAAATACACTCACCTTGATCTTGGTTCGAGGCGAGCACCTTAACTACTGGGCCAAACCAGCGTGGCCTAGCAATAACACGAAATCAGGAGTAGACACCATCGTAGGAATTGGGGGCTTAGCAATATGACAAAACAATCATTAAAACATTAAGGATATCTGGGATACTCTTTCTAGGTCAGTGACTGTCGTATTCATGGGGACTGCTATGTGTGGGTGGGGATAGATCCCTTGCTGACTCCTGGCTGACCTTTGAGGCCGGTGTCGTTTGCTGGCTAGCAGATGCAGCATCTCCACCATTCTATTTGTGGTGCACGTGTTCTAGCTGTGGTAGTGTTTCACGTGCTGTACTAGTTTACGTTGGCAAACGGACTGCTTAGCATCACCGCTTTAGAGCCAACGTGTTTTGATTTGTTGCAATTCACCAAGTGGATCGTTGAAACTAAGGGCAAGCTGCAAGCCCGGCGGAGCAGTGTCGCCCGGCTTGCTCGCTGCCGCCTTGCCGCCTCCGCGTTCGTGCGCCGTCCCGTATACGCATCCGCGCGCGCTCTCTTTCTCTCGCAGGGCCGTGTCAGAGGATGCACGCAAGGTCATGTCGATCGACTGCCTGCGCATCGAGTTCGACACGGAGCTACAGCTCGACCTGTACCACGAGTGGTCGCTCTTCGAGAGCCTTCGGCACTCGCCGTCCACCGCCTGCCACTTCCGCATATGGACGAACAAGGGCATGCGCCGCATGCAGGAACTCCTCGCCGACATGGGGTATGCAGCTTCGAAGCGCCGCCGCGAGCCGTCGTGCCGCCGCCGCGTCCCCCCCCCCCCCCCCCCTCCCCGGGGCCGGATGTCCGGCATTCTCTCTCCCTCCCTCCCCCCTTTCGTCCCTCCCAGGCCGTCGCCGGGCCTGTTTGGGTCTCGTGTGAGACGCTCGCGTACTTGGCGACGGCGACGGTGGAGTCGAGCTGCCGCCACTTCTGCTGCGCACGTCGTCTCTCTCTCTCTTCTTTTACCGACGCCGTTCGACCCGCAGGCTGTCGCTGGCTCAGTCGCGTCAGAAGTTCTCGGCCATGGACGTGAAGCTGCGAGAAGGCCTCAAGGGCCTGGTCGAAGAGCACATGCCCAAGTTTGGAATGGAGGTGCGCGACGTCCTCATGCCAGCGTTTCGCGCCATCTACGGCTACAAGAACAAGCTGGCGTCGGGCGAGGTCGTGCTGGCCTGCACCGCCGCCCTCGAGGACGCTGTAAGGATGGAGCCTGACGCTAGCGGCAGAGCTTTGACGCTATCGGCAGCAGCAGCAAGGCCGTGGAGGGGCGGCTGTGGCCTCTGCAGCAGCGAGCTGTCACGTGACGTAGCCTATTGCGAGACGCTTGCTGGGTTCGCGTGCGCTGCCGGGTCGTCGTGTGAGAGGAGAGGGAGCGTGATACCTCTGCCACCACCTCACGCCCTCATGCTTCAGCTCGCCGTTGACTCGTGCAGTTTTAGGTTGGCGAGTTTCTGACTGCTTGGGGTGCAGGCGTACGTACGTAAGCGTGGGTGGGGGAGGTGAAGACACCTGCCGTGCAGCTGCTTTGAGCTCATATCCGGAAAGAACGAGACCAGCCTGCAAGGGCGCAGGGACCGTGTTCTTAGCTAGCGAAGTTTCGTGCTGTCGGCCTTGTCGCCATGGCCGCCATGCCGCCGATTCGCACTCCTGCCCCGTCCCCCTGTACACTGTACGCTGGGTCACTCTCGAAAAAGGAAACTTTTTTTTAAGAGTATTTAAAGGCTACTGGCACTGGCCGCTCGGTCAAGTTTGCTGCTCTGAAGGAAGCCGTGCGCATGCGGCCGCTTGCCGGGTCTTGCCCTCTCTGAGGCCGCCAGTGGCGCAGCCCAGGCTCATATATAGGGGATGCCAGGCAGGTAGGTAGGGAGTGGGGTCTTCGACGCCCTGTTCCGCCTCGGATCTGCAGGCATCCCCTATATGATCGGATCGGCGCAGCATTTACGGCAGTTTGTTGCTCCTTGACCTCATCCGCCCAGAGCTCCTTGATGACCTTCTCTCCGCCCAGAGCTCCTTGATGACCTTCTCTCCGCCCAGAGCTCCTTGATGACCTTCTCTCCGGCCAGTGCCCAGGCTTGGCGCTCACTAAGTGCTCGCTCCCTGGTAAATCCAGCTGTCGGTTTTCCTGCTTTTAGATAGTTCGCACTCATACATCGCTGCACGCCATCGCTGCACGCCATCGCATCATCACTAATCAGCGTGTCCATCTTGGACTCTTGAGCTATTTTGGCGGCAAGGGCAGCCCGTGAAGTCAAGGCCACGTGACATGACTCAGAAGGGGCTGCATCAATGCTGGGTGGCCTACTGCTACTGCTTGCAGGCTACCTGACAAGTGGTAGATGAGTATGATGTCTGCTAACTTCTTCACGCTAGGCTTCATTGACTGGTTTCACGAATAAGAACTCGGGTACAGTTTTAAAAAAGTGCCCCCCCCCATATTAAAAGCAGTGCAAGACTTTAGCTCTGCCGTTTTCGGTCTGTCGTACTCGTCGAGAACCTATTCTCCTTAACTTGGGCCGTTGGTCGACCATGGCGTACTGACATTGTTGGGATCCGTGTGCCAATGGAAATGTGTATTACTATAGGAGACTTTCCCATGCTTATGTTACTTAGGCTGTAGATAGAATGAACCCCCGAACTTGCTGGTGTAGCATCATGTACTGCAAAGAGAGAGAGAGAGAGAGAGAGAGAGAGAGAGAGAGAGAGAGAGAGAGAGAGAGAGAGAGAGAGAGAGAGAGAGAGAGAGAGAGAGAGAAAGAGACAGGCAGACAGACAGACAGAGACAGACAGGCAGGCAGACGGAGACAGAGACAGACAGAGGGAGAGAGAGTGACAGACAGAGGGAGAGAGAGTGACAGACAGAGAGAGGGGGCAAGCAGGCAGATAGTAGAGCTCGGCATATCGTGAGGATCAATATGGAAGAATAAAAGTAAAGCCAATAATGGGCGACTCGATTGAAGTGGGGTGTAATCCTGTCTCGCGTGCATCCTCACACTACAGTGGCTTTCTGCTCGTCCCCTCAATAGCCTACAGTGGCTTTCTGCTCGTCCCCTCAATAGCCTGAATGCTGTCCGTTGAAGACTGCAGAGCTGATGTAGGTCAGGTGCCAGCCTAGCTTGTACGAGTCACCATGCCTGCTGCCGAGCTCGAGGTTTTCCGCACTGCCTCCGCCTGGCAGCCACTCGCCTCTCATGCTGCCACGAGTAGAGGTCGCACCGAAGTGACGTCACCCTGCACCTGGGTGCACCCCGTGCTACTTCTCTTGACCTCTTTCGCCTTTCCTACTGCAGGACACAACAAAGTCGTGCGGCCAGCGGTTCTGGAATGCTCTTCACATCCTGTCGAGGTGAGAAGCACGAACGCTGCATCTAACGCCCAACGCGAGGCCTGAGTCTATGTCGTCGCCACCACCTCGGCCGTTACCTGCCACCCCCTCGGCCGTCGCTCGCAGCCATGCCTGTACGCCCAGTTCGAGTCGTGCCGTGCAGCAGACAGCTCGCTGCAAGCGCCGTGCGAGGCCCCCTTTGAGGCCCGTCTGTCGCGCACATAGGCGAACCTTGTTAACTCGGCTGATCTGTTCTTTTATCGCTGCAGGGACAAGGCGAGCGGGTACCCGCACGCCGTCACGCTGGCACGCGAGCAGATGGAAGCGCTGCTCCGGCAGGTCCGTACGTTCCTCGACGACGGACAGGTCGTCTCGGCCGGGTCGTTTCTCTACGCGGTCGTGAAGGAGGTGAGACATGAGGCCGATCAATGGCTGCTGCCATCCATGAAAAAAGAGCTGTGCACCGCTCTGCGTGTGTGCGTGGCAGCTGACCTCTTCGTGACCTCGATTCGTCTGCTCCGACTCTCTATCGATATATATATATACACACACACACGAATATGTGTGTCACAAATAGCTAATATAAAATATTATTATAATTATTATATAATAGTAATAATTGATAATTAAATAATTATATAATACTATATAATAATTAATGTAAAATAATATAAGAAATAAAAATGAGAAGACAATCGAAGGCTTAAGCCACAAGAGAAAGGAAAACGATGTTGCGGGCCGACCATGAAGCGGACGGCTGTGCGATTCGTTTGTCATCGTCCGTCGCTCTAAAACGGCATCTTGAGATAGCTGCCTTCCCTTAAATTTCTCAAGTTCGGGTTTAACCTGAACTCTATTGTATGGATTGTGTCGAGCTAGGTCATATGCCGTCTGTCATTCGCTCCTGTGCCACGGTTGTGAGCGATTACTCGAAGGACTGCTGCACACGGGTGTAGCTGCTGCTGCGTGCGCTAGACGACAGCTCTAGATGAGTGTGCCCCGAGTCGTGACTCAGGCCGAGGCTCGGGCTGGCGTTTTCTTGCAGGGCTCACCCGATGCCAAGTACTTTGCGAATCCGGTCTGCTTGCATCGGTTGGCCGTCTTCACACTGGAGGCCTTCTTGGCCACGGTGAGCTAAGCCTTGCCGCCAAGCAGCTCAGCCGGCCGTTTTGCAAAGCGCGCTCGCACCAGACCAGTGGCCATAGACCGGTGCACGTCGGTGGACGCCTGGTGGCTTCCGGCATACCCGGCTCGGGTTTGGGGCACGTGCACTGCTGCTGCTGCTGCTGGTCTTGGCAGCTCCAAACTTCTTTTCTCAGTCGTGGCGCGCCCGACTGCAGGCAGGCTAGCCATGTGCTCGGCCCCAGCGACGGTAGGCCGGGGGGGCGTGCGTGGCTCGGGGCCACCAGGTTCACGTTTGGCCTTGCCGTCTCGACGAGTTACGCAACCAAAATGCGCTTGCAGAATCGGATGAAGAAGGCGCAGAGCTTGCCGCTGGTCGTCGCCACGCCGCTGGCAGCCGAGAGAGGCTCGTCGCTTGTGCTCGGCATCCCTCCTTTGGACGTCATAAAGAAGGACAATGGACGCAAGTGAGCGAGCACTGCCACCTCTCTCCTGCTGCTGCTGCGGTGGTCCGGCTCGCTTCCGGCCTCGCTCTCGGCGCCAAGCGAGCTCTCGTGCGCCCGTGCACGTGGTGCCTGGCAGCCGACGCGAGCTCTGTACTTGCAGCTGCTTCGGAGAAGTTTTCGATCAGGCCGTCGACAAGACTCGCGCCCGAAGACTGCACGACTCGTTCGACGCGAACGGTAGGCGGCGACTCGCTGTGCGGCGGACGTGCAGCTGCTTGAAGCTTCGCTATCGTCGTCGTCGTCGCAGCCGCCGTTGCTGCGGAGGTGGCAGTGGCTCTGCTCTGGCTTGCCTGCCCTCAGCAAAGTCAAGAGTAGCTGGGCCGCTAGTCCCGGACGTCCGAGCTGCCTGGCGCACCCTCAGCTCTGCTTTCTGCTGCTGCTCTACCTTTGTCGCCGTGTCCCTTCCCCATTAAGGATGACGTCAGGCACGGCATCGCATTTGCATGGCCGTCCGACCGAAGGCTTGGGAGATGCTGCTGCACAACTGCCCCACCCCCAGACTCGCCTGCCGGTCTGTCTCTTTTCCGCTGAATAGTTTGCTTCGGATCTTCTCTCTCTCTCTCTCTCTCTCTCTCTCTCTCTCTCTCTCTCTCTCTCTCTCTCTGTCTCTCTCTCTCTCCTTCTCTCCCTCCCTCCCTCTCTCTCTCCCTCTCGCAGAGATTCCTTTGAGCTGTGACGTAGCCGACTAGTACTTCTTGGGGGTGATCAGACCTTTCAATTGGGTTATACACATGCCCATACCCATTCGCACTGGGTGGGCGTGGGTGGTGTCTCTGATCTTATGGGTGGATACTGGCCAGCCTTATAAAAATTCCACTTGGGGAGTTGCCTTTAGGAGTTCAAACGCCCGAGCGACGACGATAGCAAAGCGTTCTTGCGAAGTCAAAGGCCGAGGTTTCGGTCGGATCCTCCGGATTCAGGCGTCAGATCGAGATCGGGACGAAGGGCCTTTAAAGTTCAAATCGAAATTGCCAAATACTCCCGAATCACGATGAACGTTGACGACACCGCAATCGAGCGTGAGCTGAAGAGGCCGGCTGATGGCAAGCCACCTCCCTATCGTGGTCCGAGACAACGTCTCTGGCGAGAACAAGGCGATCTGTGTATGGATATGGGTGGTCCAGCGACCGAACTTGAGGGCGATGTGAGTGCAGTGCCGGAGCACTTCACCAGTAAGAAATTTCAAGTGAGTTTAGCTCTGCTTGTGTAACTCTGGAGGAATTAATTTCTGAGGTATGCTGGAGTCAAAGAATAAAGCGACCTAAAGGTGAGTGACAGAACCTTGAAGTCGGTGCATTGCTTGACTGGGAGCTAGTGCAGGTTGGCGAGACGTGGTGTGCTTTAGCAACGGCAACACGACAGACAAGCCTAGCTGCAGAGTTTTACACCAGCTGTAAACGCCCGATTGCACAGGCCGGTATACCAGCAAGCAGTGAGTTACAGAAGTCGAGACGGGATGTCGCAAATGCATAGACCAATTTAGATTGACATCTCTGTGTAAACACGCCTGAATTTTAGCCAGGTTATGCAGCTGAAAGTAGGCAAGACTTGACTGTGGAGCTGATGTGGTCGTCCAGTCCAATGAAAGGTCACTTTGGAACATGACACCTAGATTGTGTGCAGATTCGACAGGACATAAGCTGGCTGAGCCGATTTTGAGCGTTAGCCTTTCTAATTCTTGAATTACACTTGGTTTGCCCTTAACTAGTAAGTTAGTTTTATCATCATTCAATTTAAGAAAGTTAGCTGCCATCCATATGCAGATACCATCAATACATGCATTAAGGGAGTTAAAAAAAAGTTTGACACGCTGGAAGGCTTGGAAGGATCAAAGCAGAGGTACAGCTGAGTGTCATCTGTGAAGGCCTAGATTGTGCCTGGCAATCACATGGGCTAGAGCAGTGGTTCTCAACCTTCCTAATGCCGAGACCCTTTAATACAGTTCATGTTGTGGTGACTCCCAACCATAGAATTATTTTTGCTGCTACTTTATAACTGTAGTTTTGCTACTATGAATCGTAATGTGAATATTCTAGATATATTTTCATTGTTATAATTTGAAAATAATTACAGCATAGTAATTATTCACAAAAACGATACGCAATGGTCTTAGACGACCCCTGTGAAAGGGTCGTTCGACCCCCAAAGGGGTCGCGACCCACGGGTTGAGAACCGCTGGGCTAGAGGGAGTGTATACACTGTGAAAGAGCAGGACCAAGCACTTCAGAGGTTCCTCGGTTGATCTGTGTCAGTCACATCAATAATCTGTGGAGTCTCCCACTGAGATAGGACCTGTACCATGGCAGTGCAGTGCCAATAACGCCCAGGCGAGATGAGAGAGGCGCCGAAAAAGGATTTGGTGATTGATAGTATCGAAAAGCTGCCGAAGGCTCGAGCAAAACAAGCAGAGATACTCTACCAAAGTTTGCTTTCCTGAGTAGGTCGTTGTACATACGAAGCAATGCTCACTCTGTGGAATGATTAGCGCTGAAACCAGACTGGAATTTACTGGCAAGGTTTGGAGTTTCAATATGTTCCAGTGCCGTTGATACGAACAGTAGAAGGGGACTAGGCGAAAGTTTCTAAAGTTCTCTTGGTCTAGTGTTGCTTTCTTTGAGTAGTGGCCTGACTAATAGATCATAATAATAATAGATAGTAATAATAATAGTAGTGGCCTGACTATAGCCTTTTTGAATGGTGCAGGGACTTGACCTGAGGCTAATGACATATTTATGGTGTTAGTGGCAGCTGCAGATCTATGCATCGTAGAAGCAGGACAGTTGGAAAAGGGTCTAGAGGACTAGAGTGGGAAAGTTGGAAAGGGGTCTTCTTTGATTGGGATATGAGCTTCAGAGCAAGGTCATCGGTGACCTCCTTGAATGCTAATATTAAGGTGCTCCATGGCATTGAGGGGCAAGATTCCAAGGCGGGGGAGGGGGGTTGCTGCTAGCCTAGGGATGGACTCCCAGATCTGGTCTACCTTGTTGACAAAGAAGCTAGAGAAGCGATCGGCTGGGTCATCACATGGATCATTAGGTAAGGAGCTAACCTGGGAGCAGTTAAGGAGATGGTTGATCTAAGACATCAACATTTTTGGATGATATACTTGTGATTCAACAATGTTTTTATAGAAGCTAGACTTGGCCTTTGCTAGAATAGATTGGTACGATCTACAGTAGTCATCGTATGCCTGTCGATGGACAGTCAGCCTTGATCTTCAGTGTTCTTTTTTAAGCTTTGCCCTTAGTAGACCTAGCTAGTTTAATGTCTGCAGTAATCCATAGGCCGTCTAGGCGAGGGCGCACAGTGCACTTAGTCCCCCGGTGCAAACTCGTCGAGTATGTCAGCAGTGTTGTAGCAATCTACTAATGATGACAAGTCAGCAGGGGATTGAAAAGCAGGGACGAAGAAGAATTCTCGCACGGACAGCATCGATATCAAGAGTCTTGAGGTTTTTCGACTAACAGGTGATTTTAGACGATGAGGAGAGAATTTGGTTTAATGCGTGACCTTTGATGTGAGTAGGCAATGCACATTAGCTACGACAGACAATGAGTCGGTCAATGCACGAAATTCGGGGCTGAGGGTGTCAGATAAGTTATCAAAATGAATGTTGAAATCATCCATGACAAGGAAGGATCGATTTCTTGCATACAGAATTGAATTCAGTTCCGAGAAATCTTGAGATAAAGTACTTGGTACCTGGAGTACGATTGACTACTGCCAACATGGGTAGCTTGTTGTCGGATGAACTCCAAATAATAGATTCGAAAGACTGCTTTGAGGGGATTGCAGACGGCTTGTAATTTACGACGAGCGTGTAATAATAGCGACTCCTCCAGTTTTGATTGAATTAAGGGTGTGAAAGGAGAAGCCCGTCGGTGTTGTATAGTTAACGGTGGTGCAGTGTAGCAAAATATCAATCCTAAGTTAAAAAAGTCAAATGTAATATCTATTTAACATATCATACCATATATATTTATTTATTTACACGTGTGTGTAAATGAATATAGTATGTTTTATAGTATGCTTAACTTAATTACACCGGAGTGCCACGTGGAGACAACTCGGCCGACACGCAACCGCCTGCAGGCAGACTTACCTGGTAACCCTGCATGGTATTATTCGCTCTCGGCTGTACCGAGCATGACATTAAGTGCGATGGCTCTGCACGCGGGTTCAGAGGCCATGCAATTGTGCAGTGCAATTCTTTCGACGGTCGTTCCAAGACACTAGGTTGTCTCGTCTCCGTCACCAGGGATGTAGCAAAGGGCTGCAGTGGGGCTTGCACTTCCTCTCGATTGGTCGTTTATAAATTTCTGCCGATGATGCGCCCATGTTCTCGATGTTTAATGCTGGCCACTCGTATAGTCGCCAGAGGAACTTGGACACCTTTTCACCCGCTCTCACGGCAGGCAAATAAAACAATTACCTGCTGCTGCTGCTGCTGGGGGGGGGGAGGAGCAGATTCACCGCCGGGCTGCGAGAAGCAAGCAAGCACTCGAGCAGTTCCAGTAGTTGCCAAGTAATTCCCTGTGGGCTCATCCAAAGTTGTCGAGAGTGTAACATAGTCACTGCAGCTCACCTCGGATCGTGGCCAGCAGCCACGCGCGCTTGTCAGCCCAAGCTATGGCAGTCATCTTTTGGCCACCGAGCTCAGCCAAACAGCAGCTAGCTAGTAAGGCTGTCGTGACGACACGCTTTTTGGCCGGGCTGCTCGTTGCAATGGCAGCGCTGCCACTGGCGTGGCGGCTGCAGCTTGGACTGACGAAACGAGCCAGCTGCCGCAGCTGCAGCGAATCTTCCGAGGCTGCTGCTTCGAGCTGCCTTCCCGTTCGATCGCCAACGAAGCACCCGCCACTGCTCTCGTGTTGTAGTGATCGAGTTGAAGAGCGAGGACAGGAGCAAATTCTTTGATGCCCTCATCAACATCTTGGAGGTGTAGCGTGCCACGCCCACATCGCCAATCGCCGAATCGTCGCTGCCTCGCTGGAGCGCGAGCTTCTTCCTTATGCTGCTGCCGATAACGAAGCAGCGGAAGACAAAAAAGAGGTCGAAGCAGCGGATGGCATTCGACAGACCTTCTTAAAACGGATTGCCGCTTTATTTATTGCAAAGCCTGCCGGCCTGCGTGCTAGGGCCTAAGCTACATCAAGCAAGTACAGCGCACGAACCAAGTTGGTGAGATAACCACAAATGTGCCTCACCATGCTAGAATGTGGCGAGGCATGGCAGCACGGTCAGCATGTGTACGTGGGCCACCTGGCTCAGCCGACTGCAAGCTCTGACTCGCCGTCCGTTGCCAGCTTCCACGGCAGCTGCCCTGTCATGGCAACGAGCGGCATCGTAAAGCGATTACGAAGTGGAAGCCAGTGCCTCGGCTTGTGAATTAATTTATCGAAACGTGGGTTGTCACGTGGTGTGCATACACAAAGCTGTCGTGGGATTTTTCCTGGACGTCTTTCGAAGCCCGTGAAACACTGCTCGCCGGAAAACCTCAACAATGTGGCTTTCCCGCTGCCGCCTCCCGTAGAGGCGAGAGTTCAGGTGCAGGCTGACCAATTGCTGCTCGTAGCAGCGTCTGTGCCTGAGCACTGTTACACGTGGCTACTCAAGGACTGCACAGGTGCTGCCGACTGGCACGCCGGCATCGGCAGGCCACCTTAACAGATGGAGACTGAAAATCTGTCTTCAGGTATATATTATATGTTACGATTTTATTACACAAACCGCTCATAGCATAACTGGACGGCAGTCCATTTTAGCCTCACGACGAACGGCAATTAGCTTCTTAGGCGAATGCACAAAGTTCAGCTACGAAGTCTCAACGACTTATAAAGTCTTGGGGCACGTGTCAGAGTTGACATGTGACACTAGCTTTTTGTAATGTCGCAGCGAGGTGAATTGCAGCTGCAGCTGGTACTTGAACGAATGACGGTCGAACGTCCGACGGGAGCTAAAGAACCGAGTTCGTTCATCAAGGCACGCTCGTCCGTAAGCCGGCTGCAATCGAGTCCAGCGGTCGCAGCAGCAGCAGCCGAGACTGCTGCTTTGACAGGCAATGAACATCGATGCTGGTGGCAGCTAGCACATCTGCTAACAACTCCAAAATGGGTTCACCTGTGGTGTGTATTTTTCCGCTTCACAACCGTTCATCAGGCTTCACCCATGCTAGTTGGGTGGGGGAGGGTGAGAGCACGAGCCGTGAACTGCTGCTGCCGCCGCCGCTGCTACCTACATGAGCCTGGCGGCTCAGCTCACGGTGATGCTTGCTTTGACCTTCGGTTCACGCAGATTGCTACCAGGGCCGCAGAAGGCTTTGAACGCTGACTCTTTCTCCTCGGCAACCTGCAAAAAAAATCTGGTCTGTGACACTGACCTGAGTGCATGACAGTAAAGAGAAGCGGCAAGCTTCAATACTGGCTACACGTACACGTCCCAATTGCAGCAGTGTAGGTAGGTAGGTAGGTAGACGTGTGGACAAAATAATGACTCAAATAGACAAATAAACTGTGACTCGAATAGGCTAGATCGAATAGACTGCCAACTGAGAGTGCAATTGCCTTCAGGCGTGGATACGTACGCGACATACATGTAACAGTAACTCACAGGTAGGCGATACACTGGAGAAATTCCAAAGGTGCATTCACGGCCGAAGCAGCTTTTAGTGGGGTCTGACTAACCAATGAACAACGAACAGCAACAGAGCTCTGAATCGGTCTGCAGGTGGGGGGGGGGGGCACACAGCGAGGCTGACTCGCAACTAATGCGCTTGCCGATCTCATCGTCAAACACATTCTAGGGTTTCATTTTTTCATGCTGATGACACATAGCTGTCTGTGCCTGTGCTTTGATCCCTCGCTAGCTTCAAGCCATCAAACATGGCATGCTTGCAGCATTTATTGCCGACATTCCCACTTGCATTGCAGTCAACTTGAATAATGACAAAAAACCAACTTGCAAGTAAAGGGCAAGTCTAGCGTTACTCAGAAATTGGAAAGAATAATTCTCCGAATACGCTCGACCAGCATATTTTCTGTGCCATCGGCACACTAACAGTGTCCTGCTCCAAAGTGACCTTCCACTACTAGATGACCATCTCAGCACAGTCTGTCTACTTTTGGTGTACCTTTGCAAAAAAATACGTCACTGGCCTGGGAGTTTGCACAAGGTCGTTATCTGGCTGCCAAATATAACAAACCTCAAGCAGAGTATTTCAGCATTGAATTCCAACTTACTTGACAAACAATTTAATTAAGAGTACTTTTTGAAAAATCCTTGTTTGGTACTGGTACAGTGGCCCAGCCATACGCCTGATTTGAACTATATACAACGACTACACAGCGATACCGACAGGTGCTGAGGCTGGGTGTTCGACCTATACCAGTAGGTCACCCTTTCAGTAAAAATTAGGCTCAGTGAAATGTGCTGCAGCAGAACAGACGATGCAGAAGCTAGTGGCCTTTATAATAATATATATATGTATATATATGTATATATATATAATATATATATATATAATATATATATATATATATATATATATATATAATATTAACTGATTGAACAGCCTAATTTGTACAACGGCAGAAGAGCATTAACGGCTGTCACCATCGCTTGCAGTAAGCAATAAAGGATCGCACACTGCAGGATTCGACCTCACGATCTCGGTCGTGAAGAGTAATGTAATGTATCTGCGTCTGTAACTCCACAAAGTCATAAAGACCATGTGGGTGTTACGCAGGAGAGTTTTGTATAGCGCACTCACAGCCAAAGCGGCTTTCGGTACGCATTCGGTAGCCAACAGACTTCGTCTCACGCAACAAAGAGAAAGTGGGAAGCATAGCAGAGTCAGGAGAGCAGTTGAGGTAGTGAGTAGCATAGAAGTAGCAGCTCAGGACCGCTGAAAAGGATGAGCCATAGTCGGCAGTAGGAGAGTAGTTGTCGTTGCGTAAGAATTGTGGAAGCGAGTTCCACAGTCTAGGACCTGCAGAGCTAAAGCTTCTGTCGCCAACGGTCTTTAAGCGGAGGAATGGGACAGCTAATTGAACAGCTAATGAGAGCACCTCACCTCCTGGGCTATCACCGCCCGCCTGGACAGACGAGATAAAGGCGATAAAGAAAAGTGGCGCGGGACGATGCTCAGACTTAAGGTAGGCATGCTTGTTTCTTTTTGGGCTATTAACAAATATTTACCCATGCTTCGCATAAGACTAGTAAACCTATAATCGTAGGAAACCCTCTCAATACCCGAAAGAATTTACAGCCACAGAAGTGGCGGCGACCATGCTGCAAGGATTTTTTTGCACCTGATTGTATGCTCTTAAGATAATATAGCTCCATAAGCATGGAGGCTATGACAGGCCTCCCTTCCCGACACTTATACTAACAGGTGTAGTTGTGCAGAAAACGTTAAGGCACAAACAACAATAGAACACCAAAAAAAAGGATTTGGTCTTGACCTGTATGCCACTACCTGACGTGTGACTAGAAGGGGGGGGGGCAAGTGTTTTGCAAAAGCTGGGCTAACTGCAGCAGATAGCAAGTTTCAATCTAGTCACATACAAGAATGCATATGCATGCCTACACATGCTTCGATAATGTTGATCGACCAAAAGGCTCAAATATTTTACCGGTGACATCAGAAGCCAACGAGCATCAAATTGGAAATTGCTACAGCTTACGTTCACCAGATGTTCATCAAATCAAACATCGTGGTCTTTATCACACTTCCATTTTCAAGTTTTGGGACACAATTGCCTTTGCCTTTTATATTTTTCATTAATGAGGCGGTCAGCGACACTATTCCAAAGAGCTTTGGGTTTCCCTCGTTCATCATTTCAAGCATTATGGACAAATAAAATGGCCATAAAATGACCTACAATTTCAGATCAAATGGTGTAATGAAAGGTGAGGAAATTCCTATGCATTCACCTTCATGTCATCCTGTCCATGTGAACCACAGCAAAGCAGGAAACAGAGACGGACCATTGCTTGAGAGTTCAGTTTTTCTCCTTTGCTAGTGTATACTTTTTCTCTTTCCTACTCCCATCGTTTTCATGTCCTTGAATAAGTGGTCCGAACACTGCATTCACAAACAGCCTTGCAAAGGATCCTTTCACTGCACTGCTAGTCCGCTCGCTTTCACCTGCCATGCCATACAATTACTTGGGGGGTGGGGGGATAGTATGATCCTCAGCGGTGACCACGTGACCGCGATTAAGTGCTGGTTTAGTACCGGCTCGGCAGCCCTCTACAATAGCCAGAACTGAAGGGACCCAGACAAAGTGACATGGTCAAACGAACTGATAAATAGTGTCAGGTGATTCAATATGTAATAACAGTAATAATCATAAGAAGACGTCTGCATAGCACCCGAAGAGAACTAAATCTCTCTCTAGGTACTTTACATATGCTGCAAAGGAAGCATGCCAGTTGGTTGGTAGTAACACACCCAGTGTAAGCATGCATAGGTGAGCCGTGATGGCACACTAGGTAAGGCGGTTGCTTATCGTGACCTCGGTCCCGAGGTCGTGGATTCAAATCCTGCTGTGTGCGATCCTCTATTGCTGCTGCAAGCAGTGGTGATAAGCCATAAAGACTCTTCTGTCGCTATACAAAAGAGGCTGTTAAATCAGCTAGTACTTTTTTATAGGGCCATTCACACGGGATCCTGCAAAGGCTGTTCTGAACGTGGTGGAACGTTAGGTGGAACGTTCTTCTTAAATATCGTCAAGTCAGAGGGTGTCGTAACGTCAGTCGGGAGTGAGTTCCATGCTTTTGAAAGCATACAAACTGAAGGCATGGTCTCCAAAGGAATGTCTTTGGGGAGCAAAACGAGCAGATTGTTCCAATGACCAAATGCAGACAACTCATAGAATTGCTGCTTCGATTCGGACAGCGATCAATCCAGGGGCGCGCAGGAGCAGTCAACAGCAGGAGCAAAGCTGCAGTTCAGCCGACGCAAACGTGGGGAGGCAAACGTGGGGAGGCGGAGACACACCGAGGACAGAGAGTGCAGGACGAGGAGGCTCCATGATGCCACGCCCCCGACACCTTGTTCGACTAGCGCACGGAAGTGGCTCGAGGCAACAAGAGAGGAAACTCACCTCAGTGCTCGCTTTCGCCTTCTGCGTTCGAATAAACGTTAACGTTCCTACTTTGTAGTCGTAATTCGGTATACCGCTGAAAGACAGGTGGCATGTCAAGGTGCGGGCGTGACGATGCAGAAGCCCGCTGCCATTCGATATGCCGAGCGGCCGACGCGGGCGACACCGCTAGCTAGGCTGCTGCTGCTGCAGGCCATCCCAACGGAAGACCGAGGAACAAGGAGGTGGAGCAGGTCACAAAGCCCACGCTGCGCTTCGTGGTCTCCTCTGCCACTGACGCAGAGAGCGGGCGCTGAGAGCAGGCCAAGCAGCCAGGGCTCAAGAAGTAGCCAAACGTCATGCGTCAGGTACCGTTTCCGCTGACTGGAATCGAGGGCAGCAACCGCAACGGCATCCGTGTTCTTCGCTTTTCCATCCAGCCTGTTTCCCTTGCAGCCAAAAGCCTGCCCAACGAAAGCCACCACAGTGGCTTGCTGTAAGCCGCAGTGCAGCGAAAAGAGCGCGAGCAAAACTCCGGCCGGCTAGAGCAATGGTCCGGCCTGCGTGGTGCAAGTCGAGCAAACGGAAGCTCGCCTTCCGCCCCCTCTCGCCGACTTACCCTGAAGCTGCTGTCGCTGTTGCCGCCGTCAATCTCGACCAGCTCGGGGACCTTCAGCAGCAGCAGCAGCAGGCAAAGAATAATCAAAGAAAAAGGAGAGGCAGGCGGGGTGGGGGGAGGAGGACCACTAATGCAGCCACTGAAGCAACAGCAGGCGCCGGGGCGCCATCTGGCGGCTGCTCGCGTGCAAGACAGCGCGGCAACTCGCGCTCGATCTCTCTGCCGGGCGGGGGGGGGGGGGGGGCGGCGCGTACCTCTTGCTCCTTCTCCTCTTCTCTCTTCTCCACCGGATCCTGGTATCCCTCCGGGGCAGCAAAATCGACCTGCCGAAACGGGCCGCTCGGTAAGTAAGGCTACACGTACGGCAGCTGCGGCGGCTTCATCGGCGACGGCGTGGCAGCAAAAGGCTGCTGGTGCTGGTGATGCTCTGCCTGCCGCGCTACTCAGCTCGTTGCACGGCACGCGACGCACGCAGGGCCGTGCAACGAGCCGTTTGCAAAACTTAACCCAAGGCGAAGAGCTTCCGACAGGATGGATTAAATAAGGGGATGCTGGGAAATGCACGAGAAAATAGCACGGAAGCTCTTGAGTCGGACCGTGCGGGGCGATAATGGCCAAGATTGCTGGCAATTTTCGTAGCCACTGTGACAGCATCGGCTAAAGGTCAAGATACCGAGCACGTGGAATTCGTTAACGATGCACTAGTGCATTATGTAAATATTAATTTGAAGAACCTGTTGAGCTACTTTCGGCTCCTCTTAAAATCGCTCATGCTTTGAACTTGCCAGCAATTCAAACGTATTGGCATCTCAAGTAAATATCATAAATATATATACATACATACATACATAAATACATACATACATATCAATATCCTTGTATGGCAACGGTTCAATGCCTCGATCATTGCCAGCCGGGTACCCGCTAGGGGCCCTACGAAGCAAGCATTGCGATTTGCCGAGTAGCTGAGTAGGGGGATTGGTTGAAAAAAAAACCGCCGGAATAGCGGTTATTATGCTATGCCTTCAATCGCAAGGGATGGTTCATGTAGGGGTTCGCACCCTCAAGGTGGACCCCTACAGCCCAACAAGGTACAAGCTGCTATTCTGCTGTAGCCACAGCTGCGCGGTCCTATCTTTTTGTCTCCGTACGTCCGGTCTCTCGCTTCCCTCTGGCTTGAGCTACTTAAGCTTCACTCCAAAACGGTTGTTATTATACTGCTATTATATGGATACATCAGCAAAACTCATCTGGTCATCTGGTCTACCATCGACATTGAAGCAGCCACACTGCACTACTTCTGTCCGAGATTCACCAGATTCGCCCATCAAGAGCTCTCACGATCCTCTTCTCTCTCTGGCCTTCCAGGACCGCAGAATGGAAGGATGGAAGCCCATGAATCAGCTCTCCCCTCTCGCCGATTTTTCAATGGCACAATATTCATTCAGTTATGCGTCTTACTGTGTCGGTTACCAGCTTGCTCGACGGCAGTGGGTGAGCAGCAGCGGGTAGGCAGCTACCCTAACCGGTCACCCTTTTACTCACATTCACCTGAAAAAACTGGAGGTAGAGGGTGTGGACAGGCAGTTATGCACACTCTACAACATGGCGATGGGTAAAATAGGTCTGGCCGGTGTGGTATAGAGAGGCACTTTAGGAAAGCCACGGGGGGGGGGGTTCGTCTCTCTCTCTCTCTCTCTCTCTCTCTGCCTCTGTCTCTCTCTATCTGTCTCTCTTTCTCTCTCCGTCTGTCTCTCTGTCTGTCTGTCTGTCTCTCACTCTCTCTGTCTCTCGCTCTGTCTCTCTCTTTATCTAGCCCCCCCCTCTCTCTCTCTCTCTCTCTCTCTCTCTCTCTCTCTCTCTCTCTCTCCTCTCTCTCTCTCTCTCTCTCTCTCTCTCTCTCTCTCTCTCTCTCTCTCTCTTTATCTCGCTCTCTCTCTCTCCCGAGCCCTAGTCCACGGAGCTCTCAGTCAATACCGAGCCCAAGCTGCCTCAACCACCAAAATGGCTGCGCCGTCATCAGACGAGACGAGCAGAAGGACAGAGCAAGAGATTTCTATGACCAGCCCTGCAGAGTATAGTCGGTCAATGCACAGAAGATGACCGTATCGCATTTCTTTGGGGCTTCATCTTTGCCAGCGCAGTTTCAGCGGTTCAGGGCAATTTTCTTCAGCGGGAGCCTGCCCACGAATGCCCTCCATCTTGGGCTACACACGCCATGGAAAGCCCGAGATCGCTCGACAGTTCGAGGTCGGCCAACGTGCCGAACAGGCAACCGGCTTCCTCAGCACTGTCGTCTCCTGGCTGGCCTGTCTGCCGGCACGCTCAGGACAGCGCTAGGCAGACGCCTTACCCGGTCCACGCGGTCAAAGGCTGAGCTAGGGCCGACGAGGAGGACTGCAACAAGAGCGTGGGAGCGGAGGGCCCTTACGTTCATGTCACATTCGATAATGGTGACTGCCGATTTGGGCTTGGTCTCGAGCACGCCCAATTCGTAAAGCTTGTCGTTGTAGAAGATGCCAATCGTATCGCCTTGAGTCAGACAGGCAAAGTGCCTCAATGCCTGCTCTAGGACAGCTTTAGGGTTCGTGATGTCCAGGAAGTCGGTGGACTTCGGCTGAAATTTCGCAAACGTGGCAACAGGCAGCGAGACGCTTTCCAGTTGTATAATGGCACCTTCCTCCAGATCCATATTTCGCATCATCTAAAAGCATATCCCGGGCTTGAGAATTGAAAAGATTTAAGAACAGCTTAAGAACATAGCTAAGGCATAAAATCATCAACATTGGGGGAGCAGTTGAATCAAATTCTTACCCAGTATGGCAGATACACCCTGCCTTCATCTGCAATGAATTCCAATACACCACAATGTGTCGTCTTGCTGCCACTCTGATTAGTTAACTTAAACAGCATAGGATACTGAATGCTGAGTCGTGCTAAATAAGTAAATACAGACAAGAGTAAACTAAAAAAGCTAAAAGGATGACCTAAGTGACATAAGACGCCGGCAGTCAGCAGAAAAATACAAACATAAATGTTTACTTACTCAAGTTTTCGAGTGCCGATGGTGGCATAATGACTATAATGAATGAAAACATGACAGTTATGGCACACATAAAAACTAGCAATTATCTGCTAACAAAAAAGAAGTTTATAAGTTAATAGACAAGCAGATGATAAGGAGCAAATGAGCCGAACCATTTTAGAGAACAGACAGAGCACAGAGGGAGAGCAAGAAAGAGAGAAAGAGAGAAAGAGAGAGAGAGAGAGAGAGAGAGAGAGAGAGAGAGAGAGAGAGAGAGAGAGAGAGGCTGGGAAATTGGGAAGAGAGTATATATGCTGTGTGCATCGCTAACCAGTGTGTATGTGTGTGTGTGTGTGTGTGTGTGTGCGTGTGTGTGTGTGTGTGTGTGCTGGGTGCTGGGTGCGAGAAACAGAAGAGAGGAGGCAGACGGAGGCCGAGAGAGAGAAGAAAGGGCAGCAGATAGGATGAGAGGCTGAAGAGAATGAAAGAGTATAGGGAGGAGAGGGAACAAGAAAGAAGTGAGATATCACACATACAGACAAAGCGTAAAGGTCACACAATTAAAAAGGTTAAAAAGAACAACATTGTGGTAGATAAACATCAATATCTAGCAATGCATACAGCCATACATACAAATCTAGCAACACACTAATACACACACTAACCGCCTTCACACCACCTAGTTCTAATCTTTCACTCAGACAGATGTTACAATTTTCATCTATATTTAGTGTACAACTGGCAGTTTGCATTATTAGCAGTATCTTTGCACTGTACACTGGATAAAACGGCTGATGTGAATCCTCAAAATTGCATAGCAGCTGAACAGCAATAATAATAATAATAATAATACATTTGCTAAAGCGCCCTCAGAGAACTCAATCTCTTTCTAGGCACTTTACATTTGCTTCAAAGAAAGCATGATCAAATTGTTAGCAGTAGCATGATCAATGAACAACAAGCCTAACATGGTCAGAGGTGACATGCACAGGGTCAGCATGCAAGTGTGGTTAGTGGCATCAGGCAACAGTGTCAGCACGCATAAGCACATAAAGGACGAATCACAAGGACCCACTAAATGCTGTCATAAATAGATCGATGAAGTAAGTAAGGAAAAGGAAAGAGTGGCAGAGATAAATGGCAAATGAGAGACGATCTTGCAGAGCAATAGTCTTACAGAACCAGAACAGATAGAGAGGATGAGGGTGAGAGGAGGCTGCTGCAGCAGCTGCACAGACGGGCATCCACATTGTTCTGTTCGACTGGGCTGCGCATCCTCAGCTGCTCTGCTAGCAAAAGTGGAGCAAAGAATTTCTTGGATTCAAAGAAGACCGATCTTGTGGTCCAACAAAGGTCTAACCGTAATATTAATACCAAGACTTTTGCATATCACACTAAGAGAACTAAATCTCTTTCTAGGCACTTTAAATTTGCTGGAGAAGAAGCACGCCAAATTGGTTAGGGATAGAATGCATACAACATGCACTTTAAGTGCATGCAGACACACACCGAGGGCAAAGCACGGGACAGAGCTAAAGCACTGAGGAACAGGTCAGTTTTTTAACTTCTTTTTAAATGTCATCAAGTCAGGGGATGTAATAACGTCAGTCGGGATTGAGCTCCGGGCTTTAGGACCATATGGACCAAATGCACGGTCTATAATGGATTTGAGGTTGGCTTGAAGCATATTTCAATCAAAAGAGCAGACAGTACGATGCCAAGCTTGATTAGTAAGCAGTTTGGATAAGTAGGCTGGAGCAAGGGAGTAATAGAACCTACTAAAAACAAGCGACATAATCGTGTTTAAGTCGATTTTTTCACGATGAGCAGCCAGTGCAGGTCGGCGAGTAGCAAATATAAAATGAGGCAAGTCACAACAGATGAGCCTAGCTGCAGTGCTTTGCACTGCCTGCTGCAAGCATCGAATTGCACAGGCCGGAGGAACTGCAGCAGGAGAATGATGGCACTTTTCGGGCAGCTCTGGTCAAACAGATCGGCGTACGTACAGTGAGTACAAACAAAGAGGACCGAAGGCTGCAGCGCACTGCCGAGCGAGCACTTCCGGTACAAACGCGCAGTGCATCATGGGTGTACTGCAGCAAGAAAAAGGTAATAATAATAATAATAATAATTCACTTGATAAAGCACCCTCAGAGAACTTAATCTCTCTCTAGGCACTTTACATTTGCTGTAAAGTGAAATGCAATTGAATGGTAAGTAAAATCATGCTTGAAAAACAGACGAAATGAATAATTTGGTTAAGGGTGACATGCACAGGGTCAGCATGCAAATGTAGTTAGTGGCAGCATGCACAGTGTCAGCACGCATAAGCACATCAAGGACGAATCACAGGGACCCACTAAATGCTGTCCTAAATAGGTGTTTTTAGGTTCCTTTTAAATGTGGTCAGGTCAGGGGATGTTCTGACGCAGGTCGGGAGGGAGTTCCAGGCTTTGGGAGCATATGAACTAAATGCCCGGTCTCCAAAGGATATAAGGTTTGTATGAGGTATTTCTAGACAGTTGGATTCCGAAAAGCGGGTGGTACGATGCTTGGCCTGATGGGGTAGTATATCTGACAGGTAGGCTGGAGCCATAGAATGAAGGGACCTAAAAGTGAGCGACAAAACCTTGGTCAATCCGTTGCTTGACTGGTAGCCAGTGCAGGTCGGTGAGAAGTGGTGTAATGTGGCAACTGCGACACTCACGACAGACAAGTCTAGCTGCCGAGTTTTGCACCAGCTGCAATCGCCTGATCGCACATGCTGGTAGGTCAGTAAGCAGTGAGTTGCAGAAGTCGAGGCATGATGTCACGAATGCATGGACCAACTTAGATGTGGTATCTTTATCTAAACAAGCCCGAATTTTAGCAATGTTATGAAGCTGAAAATAGGCGGATTTGACTGTGGAGCTGATATGGTCGTCTAACGAGAGGTCGCTATGGAATATGACACCTAGATTTCGAGCTGATTCAACTGGAGAATTGCTGGCAGAGCCAATTTTGAGCGTCAGCCTTTCCAATTTCTGAATCACACTAGGCTTGCCCATAACTAGTAAGTTAGTTTCATTACCATTCAATTTAAGAAAGTTTGCTGCCATCCATGTGCGGATGTCATCAATACATGCAGCAAGGGAGTTGAGAGAACTCTACGTGCTGGAGGGCTGGGAGGGATCAAAGCAAAGTACAACTGAGTGTCATCTGCATAGACGTGAAAGGCTAGGTTGTTATTGGCAATCACATCGGCAAGAGGGAGAGTATAAACCGTGAAAAGAACTGGACCAAACACGGTGCCCTGAGGTACCCCATTTTTACAGGTTCCTCGGATGATTTTTGTCCATTCACTTCATTACTCTGGAGTCTCCCACTGAGATAGGACCTGAACCATTGCAGAGCTGTGCCAGTGATGCCCAGGCGAGATGAGAGGCGCTCTAGAAGAACTTTGTGATTGATAGTATCAAAAGCTGCCGAAGATCGAGCAAAACAAGCAGAGACACTCTACCCATGTCTGCATTCCTAAGCAGGCCGTTGTATACCCGAAGCAATGCTGACTCTGTGGAGTGATTAGCTCTAAAGCCAGACTGGAACTTACTAGCAAGGTGTGAGGTTTCGATATACGAGTTCAGCTGGTCCGCCACGACCCGTTCGAGTGTCTTTGATAGGAATGGTAGAAGGGAAAGGTGACAAAGTTCCTGGTGGCAATCGGTGCATCCTATTGGTGCATGGACACAAAGTTGGCATGCACGTCAGCTTTGGGCACGTTAGCCTTCAAATAAAAGCACATGCCCAGCAGTGAAGAGAAACTAGAGCAAATAGTAAAATGGCAGACCGTGCATCAAAAGAAGAGAGATGATGATGTCTGGTCTGAGACGTAGGGCACCGCCCATTCCGGCCCCTACCCCCAGCAATAGCATGAGGCACTACAGGGGACAGAGTTGAACGAGGCGGACCGATCAGTGCTCGACAAATGAGTGAAAGATTCTATTGGCTGGTTCTGCATTTATGGGCACATTTTCTTTTAACGCACACACTGACGACCCGACTGATGGCGAATCTCGACTATGGGGCACGAATCGGTTACTCATGTCAAAGGCATATCAGTCAGTGGCCACACATTGTAACCACGAAACACGCGAAGGTGACATCAGCTACGGCTAATATGGCGACAGGTTGCTACGATCGCTCGAACACATCACTTCAACCTAACAAGCCGATGAGCTCACTTTTGCAACCTCATCGGCTGCTTCCTCGCAGCAGCGCCAAGCAGGCGTTGAGCTCAGCTCGGCTAATAGGTAATAGGAGCTTACCTTCGCATTAGACTCGTGATTGTAAACACAAGTACTACCAGGCAAGGGCATGGCTATTCATGCTACCAACAAGACAGGCCATGAGCAGAGAGGTCGGAGCTGTTCTGCTGGTAGGCGAGAAGTGATGGCCTATGGGGGAGGCTTGCATACAGATGTGACAATTATGCAGAGAACGCCGTGCTTTCATTGTGGCAGCCCTTGCAAGATTTGCGTGACAACAGCACTGGTGTGCGACACAGCTACCATGCTAGCAACAGTGACATCGACCTCTTGACAGGTAAATGGTGGACAGCTAGAAGCACTCACATCTGGCCACTCGGGTTGGGGTGGCTATGGAAAAGCTCACCGATACGAGAGTTTTACCGGCGCACTGATCGCTGTCATGTTGATACCCGAAACAGCCAAATGCACGACACTGGCTGCGATAGTGCGAGCTACGCCGCCAACCAACCTAGATTCCACTACCGTATTAGGTCCACAAGCTCGTGCATAGCCATGATGGATGACAGACCGACCGCAGCACGAGGTGCTATCTAGAGCCAGTCCGAGCTAGGGCGTCTTGCGGCGCTCAAGCGGTGGCGGCCGACCACCTACAGGTCAAGAATCGTCCAACTCTGAAGCATCCAGATGCTCGGTCAGTGCGGCTGGAGCGAACCAACAGCTCGAGCAGTAACAACTGAGCGGCAGCGATGAGATGCGGGACAGGGCAGATGCACGGTTCGCACCGGAGCACGATCAGCTGATCTCTACTGTTTAAAAGTTCATCCGGCTGTCTACGAGGAAAAACTCTTGCCAGAAGTCGCTAAGCGAACGAAAAGCGTGCAGCTTTACGCGACCTTCACCGAACTTGAGATGCGCCTAACTCTTGACAGGAGCGGATGAATACGGCGGGCACCGAAGGTCAGTGGGGGAGTTTCGACTTGTATCCTCGGCTCGGATCGTGCATCGCGGCAGTGTTCGGCTAGGACGAGGCACATGGCTGCGAACGCCCACGCGCGGAGGAAGGGCGAGCACTTCGAAAATGTGCAACGACCAACTAACTTTTTCCTCCTTTGTCCACATCGCCTCTTTCAGACCCATGTAGAACTGATACTGAAAAGCAGCGGTACGTCTCCTTGAAAGGTCCTCCAAGAGAATAAGAGCCAGCGAAACGACGGAACATTCCATTTTCGAACGAAAACTGCCAAGAAAGAGACGATTCGGACGTAAGCGTAACAAATCTCATTAAGCGGCGGTGTTAATGCAAGCAATATATGCAACTGCTCAGATGCGCATGTTACCATTTTCGGTCAACCTGCAGTAAGAGCGTGGAGCTCTGTTGCCGGAAGTAGTTACTGGAATAATTACGATGCGTCAGCGACTGGCGGCGGGTAACCTCTTCGTCGCTCGACTAATATATTTAATAATTAATTTTTATTTATCTAATTTAAATGAATTATTTATATATTCATATTATGTTTAATGCGTATTAAACAGTATTATAGCTAAACAGGGAAAGCCGTTTCTCGGGGGGGGAGGAGGGTCCATGGTAGAGTCCATCATTCGGGGGGGGAAGGGTATTGATGAGTAAACTCCGCTGGCGCATGCTCAGCCTTAATGTAACGTATCTCCGTCTGTAACTCCAAATTTTTTGTCTTGATAATGTGCTATCAGCGAAGTTTACTTAGCCAACAAACTTGTAAATTGGAGTGATGAAAGTCATAGTTGTCTACACGTTCCAAAAGCAAGTTTATGCTGCATTTCCCAGCTCGTACACAACTGCCTTTCCCAATCCCTATTGGCATGGATAGGAAACAATCTCATTTGGTCCTGACGGCTATGTTTTCGTCAGTCCGCAAGAAAAGAGCTGCAGCAACCACGCCGAGCACAGAGCTTCACGCAGCGATGAACAACTCGGAAGTTTCTACTCGGTCGTGCAAGTAGTGGCTGAATGCAGAACCTTGAAGTACCTATGCGACGATTCGTAAATGACCTTAGCGGTCTTTCCAGAATGAAACTTGCAGAGGAGCGATGCACCTCCATCTCTTCCGTTTCGTGAGGACTGGCCGCTGAGAGGCACGAAAGTAGGCGGCAAGAATAACCGCCGCTTCCCGTCCGCTTCCGTCTCTCTCTCTCTCTCTTCTCTTCTCTCTCTCTCTCTCTCTCTCTCTCTCTCTCTCTCTCTCTCTCTCTCTCTCTCTCTCTCTCTCTCTCTCAGCCCGGCGCCAGGTGAGCCTTGCTCGCCCAGCGAATACTAGCGGGCTTCATCTTCGGCCGCCGCTGCCGCCGCGGCATCGCGAATCGGAGCCTCGCTTTCGTTCTCGGCTGCTGCAGCAGAAGCAGCGCGAGATCCGCCCGCCCTCGGAGCGCCATTGTAATCGCAGGCTTCGAAGGGAAAGCGGAGACTCGTGGCTAACCGTACTTCCGGAGAACTTCCGACGGCCGCGCTCTGACGTGGAGGGAGGGGGACCGCGAGGGCAGTCGTCCCGCAGCGCCGAGCGCATTTCGCGGCCTGTCCTCCGTAAAACGGCAGCATCGGCCAAACGACGTGCCCAAAACACAACTGGCCAGGCGACCGCGGATAAACGACTTCGGATTATATATATATATATATATATATATATATATGTGTGTGTGTGTGTGTGTGTGTGTGCGCGCGCATGTGTGTGTGTGAGTGTAATTGTATATATATATATATATATATATATATATATATATATATATATATATATATATATATGTATATATATAATTCATCTGTATGGCACCTTAAGAGAACTTAATCTCTATTCAGGCGCTTCACATGTACCACGGGACTCGAGCCCACGACCTCGGTCAATCGAGCACATTCATTTTTACCTTTGTCGGCGAACGCACCTTAACCGCTGGGTCAAAACCAGTGCGGCGCCTTTGAATGACGCAATGCGGTGCATTTTTCAAAGCGCGGGCCGACTGGTTAAGAGCAGGCCCCCCTTCCACTTCGCACGTTCCGCTGCCGCTGCTTAAGCGGCACCGGAACGTGGTTCACGTTCGCGTGCGCTGCTCGCTAGTAGCGGTCGAAGCAGCCCGCCGGCTGCCGCTACTAGTGAGCACTTCCGCTGCAGCGGTAGGCTCCCCAAACTGACCTTGCTTCGTTGGAGCATTGAGTGGCATTCACGCAAGCCGCCACCGCCGCTCTGCTGCCGCGCAGCACTTTCGTCGGCATGAAAGGTAAGTTGCATGGCATTGTCGCAGCTGGGGCGCTTTACCCCCGGACTCATCTGCCGACGTCTGGCTACGTTGCGGCAGAGTTTGCATTGTATTATCGCGTACCCAGTGGCTAGTGCAGCAGTAAATGCGCTGACGGCCGTGAACTTCCGGCTGAAGTGCCTTGCGATCGGTGAACTCCTTCCGGCAGCTGGCACACGAGCTCCTCGCGTGGTAAAAGTTAAAGAGTAGCCTATCAGATTACACTAGTTTATTCTCATTTGTACAGCGGCACACGAGCCTTTGCCGCTCTCGCCACCGCTTGCAGCAGCCGGCAATACGGAGTCGCCCACTGTTGGGCTCGAACCCAGGACCTGGGTCGTGAAAGGCGAACACCTTCGACCCTGGGCGAATCCGACGCACGGATCGGCGCATCAGTCAGAGGTGTTCTGCCGCTATGCCCGAGCTATTCTTAGTCCCTTGAAAAGTGTGAGTTGCAAGCGTGTGAGCCGTTAGTGACACGGTTGCTGGTTCAGCCTCGTAGGACAAGACATTTTTCTCTCTATCGCTCTAACAACGTGGGATGATGTTAAGCGCATTATCAAGTCAAGATGTAAGCTCAGCCTAATATACATTAGTTGAATATATTGTGGAATTCCTAAACCCTGGACGAGCTCTTCATTCAACTTTCGGTTTCCGAGTGGTGCCGAGCAGACCGTTCCGCATGCCCACGACGATTGGTGAATGCCCAAGCACACAAGCACGGATGTTACAAAAACCGTTATATTACTGTGCATTTGCCGTCGACAGTCGGACAAGCAGACGGGATAGGCGGCTATGAAAAGTTGCCAAGTTGAGCGCACGGGTGACGTGGCCATGGATGACATTTCCGTGCGCTGCTCGAAGAGGTTCGGTCTTCGGCGAGAGCTCGAGCCCGCAATCCCGAGTGATCCCCGAAGAGATCCCCGCTTCCACTACGACGCGCGACGGCCGCGACTGCTCAGCCGCCGCACACCGGCTTCATGGCCATCATGTTCTGGGCGCACGTGAGAGGCAGGTGAACGAGCGTCATAACCGAGTCGCAGACGCCCTTCACCGCGGGTACGCACGCCTGGAACGGTATGAGGAGCACGTAGAACCAGGCGATGATCCAGGCCAGCCACCACGTGAGCAGCAGCAGCAGAAACCAGAGGAAGGCGTGCAGCAGGCCCGGGCACAGGTTGGCGCCTCCAGAACCCATGTCGTAACGGAAAAAGCCTCCTCAAGCGTGATGCTGCCGACAGCAAGTGCTTTCCAGCTCTGCAACGCAAGGAAATGCGAAGGTGAGACACTCACGGCGCTGCTGCCGAGTCGAAAGAAAGACCGGTAGCACTGTACGAGACTGCGATGGTAAACCGCAGCCGCGACTTGAATTTCATGCACTCTGCCATGTAGCCTGTGTTATGGGCGCGTCTTGGGCTGAAGCCTGAACTCGAGAGCTGTGCAGGCCATTGGGCCATTTAAGTAATGTGTCGTCTTATCGTTTACGATTTAACATTAGCTGTCCTTTCTCCCGCCTGTCCCCCTCTCTGTCTCTCTCTCCCTCTCTCTCTCTCTCTCACTCCCTCGCCATTTCCTTTTCTCTCTTTCCCTCCCGCTTACTCTCTCTCTCCTTCTCTCTCTCTCACCTTCTTCCTCTCCTTAATAATTATAATAATAAGACATTTGATATAGCGCCCTCAGTGAACTCAATCTCTTTCTAGGTGCTTTACATTTGCTGCAAAGGAAGTATGATCGAATGGTTAGACGTACCATCCTCAATAACGCAAGTCGGGAGTGAGTTCCAGGCTTTGGGAGCATACAAACTAAAGGCACGTTCTCCAAAGGATTTGAGATTTGTGAGGTATGGGTAAACAGTTAGATTCCGAAAAGCCAATTCCATTAAGTGCTGTGCTTAGAAAGCCCGTGACAGTTGTGGATCGTGCAAAAACATATTTCTTCAGCATGCGCTATCATGTAGTCAGCAAACTAACATGATAGCCTGCACAACGTTTTGCAGGTGTTACTAACGGAAGAAATCGCTGTAGATGTTCACTTTTTCACAGCCACCATTTTAATTTTTGGTTATGCCACGATGCATCTGGTGACGAAATGTTTTCCGCCAAATCTGCATGCACTGGCATAAATCGAGTGATATGGATGCTGTAATCTCTTAAAAGGCTGCAATAAAATCGAGTTTTACTATAATTACTTATTTTCAGTTACATTGCGCGTTTGATTTCACCTTCAAATAATAATAATAATGATAATAACACATTTGATAAAGCGCGATCAGAGAACTCAGTCTCTTTCTCGGCGCTTTACATTTGCTGCAAAGGAAAACGCGATTGAATTGTGAGTAATATCATGTTTGATAAACAACATGAATGACATGGTTAGGGTGACATGCACAGGGTCAGCATGCAAGTGTGGTTAGTGGCAGCATGCACAGTGTCAGCACGCGTAAGCACATGAAGGACGAGTCGCAGGGACCCACTAAATACAGTCCTAAATAGGTGTGTTTTGAAGTTCTTTTTAAATGTAAGTCAGGAGACGTTCTGACGCAAATCAGGAGTGAGTTCTAGGCTTTGGGAGCATACGAACTAAATGCACGGTCTCCACAGGATTTGAGGTTTGTACGAAATATTTCCAGAACCTTTAAATATTCTAATCATATCTTCAAATATCCGCTCAAATGCAAGGCCCAGCCGCCAGACATTGCTTTTGGTTGACAGGAGACATCGAGTAGCAGCTGCACTGCCCACCCCCAGCCCAGGTTCCCGTATTGGGTCTCCTTGTGCTCTCACCGCTAAGCAATCGGAGCGTGGGCCAATTCAGTGCGCTGGCATCGGCAGTGCATCAACCTTTGCGTGCTACGATGACAGGGCTATGAGCGGCGGTGAGTACAGGCGCGTGTCGGGCCTCTTAAGCCAGGCTGCGGCTGCTGCCCTACTGCAGCGCCTACTTCAAGCCTCGGCCCATTCAACCGATTCATGCTCCTTCATCGATGAGGTTTTGCATAATTGGTCATTATGTCACAGGAAAGTCGCGATGGTGCCAGCTGCACCAGCTGGCATCTTCCTCAAACAATGTCGCACGGAGAGACATGTTTGTAAAAGTGCTTGGCGTCGCACGCAGCGTACACATATCGACGGCTTAATTGTGCCACTAAAAGCAAGCTTGCCGAGACGGCAGGCCCGGCCAGGCCCTGTTCAAGCGGTTCAGTGGTTCTCAGTAGGCTACGCCTCAATGAAGTCACTGCATAGCGAGTCCCCGGCGAGCAGACACGGCAGCATCCACACAGGACTGATAGGTTACGTCAAGGTCAAGGTGAGAGTCGAGGTCAAGACGGAGCGCCATGCTGTCTCGATAGGCGTCAAAGGCCTGGGACGGTCTTCACAAAGCACAGACGCCGAGACCTGGACTCTTTTGTAAAAGAGTCCTTAAAATAACGCCGATATTTCTTGAGGACTTATCGCGAATACGCGCCGAAGACGAGCAATCCTTCTGAACAAAGCGACGCCATTCCACAGGCTGTCATCCCGGCCTTTACACGACAGCTACTGGAGTGATGTCGAGCTGCCCGGCATGCGGAGCATGAGGAGGGCGCAGGTCGCTGCCTGGAAAAGCAGATTCCGCAGAGCACGCACGAGGCAGGCGGAGCGCGTCTTGAACTCGTTTGTGCCATTGCACCTCCAGCGCCGCCGCGCGGAAGGCGCACGTGACGGGTGCCTGTCATTGCAGACGCCGGTGGAGCTAGGCTCTTTGCGCGGCTAACGAGTCAAAGAAGCGGCACCGATACAGGTGCGCTGCAGGTGCACTTTTCTGACGGTAGCAGATGCACTGCATACATGCTGGTGTGCCGATAGTAGCTGCAATCGACAGCACTCACAACTTAATACAGCGAGTCAATGCCCTTAACGTAAAACAGCAACGGTCAGGCGATGCAGCAGCCTCGCTTGTTAAGTAATGACATACGCTATATTTCGGGTCTTCACTCAGAAGGCTCGTTTGGTCGCTCTTTACGACCAGGGCCACGGGTTTGAGTCATACAGCGGTCAATTTTTCGTTGACAGCGAAAGCGGTCCGTATTCCAAATTTATCATGGGCCAGGAATCGACAATAATCTCAAGCATTTTCAAAATCTGAGCGACGTTTAGTATACACACGTTTAACTACCACTTTCGCCGTAGCGCACGCACAATGCACAATACTAGAGGTCTCCGTGCGCCAAAGGATAGCAACATGGTAGCGAGAAAATTTCAACTTTATGGAGCGCGTCAATGCCGTTAACGTAAAACAGCAAAAGATAGCGATATGTTAGCGCCCTATTTACAAGGGGTGCAGCGCTCACCTTTAACGACGAGGATAGATAGTAAGTTCGAGCGCTACGGCATACGTAAGGCGTCAGGATAAAGGTAAAGTTTTCCAATGGCGCTATACAAATGAAGTCTTTTTTTTAACCAAGCGCCGGGTGTAACTGGCTACGATGATTAGGTTTAGCGCCAATTTACTGGAGCGCTTCGCGAACACGCTCGAGTCTGTGAACGTGAGTTGCGAGGTTTTGGCCGATTCTCGCCCTCGCGTCGCTACTCGGCGTTAAGCAGCTGCGAACCGTAGCCAAACTTGTGATCGAGATGCGACCCTACGCAAGTAGCTATCGTTATGTTACCTTGAAAATAAAATAAAATAGATAAACGAGTTACGCTTATCGTCCGGTACGCGTCGCCTGCTAGCCGGCGCCTCGCGCGCGCGTGCAGGTTATAATAGTAATACTAGTTGCCATACGTTTGTTACAGCACCCTCAGAGAACTCAATCTATCTCTAGGCACTTTACATTTGCTGCTTGCGCGACGTTTCGTTGCCGGAAACGCTCGGGCCTTCGGTGCTTCTCCGGCTGCGAGTCCTCGCGGTCGTCGAAGGAAACGGCCGCCGGCGCTCTTGGCGCTTGGCTCACTCGCCGCGACGCGGAGCGACGATTGGCGCGCCATTTCGCCGATGCGGGCGCTGCGACGCCGGCTCGCTCGGCGCAGGAAGCACTCTCTGCTGCTCGCCGCGCGACGGGACGGCGGTGCGTCGGAAGGCGGCCGCCGCGGCGCCACCGCCGGCCAGCCTCCGTGCGGGCTACCGGCCTTGCACGTGCTGCAACCGCCGAGCGCATCTGAGACAGCCGTACGCTAGTGCCACGCTCTCTCTCGCCGCCGCCGAGCCTCGAGCCGCCGCGTCGTGGCGCCGCACAGCGCTGTTCGCTGCCGCCAGCTCAAGATCCTTCCCTCCTTTCAGGATCGAGGGCCTTGTCCCTCACGTCTCTGGCCCGGGGCGAGACGGGCCACAGAGGCAAGAGCTATCGCCCCCGCCGCCGCCGCCGTCGCCGCACGATGTCGCCACCAGTGTTTGCTTGGCGTGCGGCGGCGGCGATCGTAGCGACGGCCGCTGATAATCGCGCCGCCGCATAAGATTGCAAAGTCTAGCGCAGGCAGGCTAGAAGCGGCAGGCGCACAGCGCAGCCACTTCTAGCGCCGCGCCCACCCGTGCTTCTGATCGGGGGGGGGGGGCGGGCGGGCGGGCGAGAGGCGCTCTCGAACCCCATCAGTTACGACGACCGACGGACGTCTGGCTCTGCTGCCGCCGCGGAACTGCGCGGTAGCGGCAGCGGGTGGGAGAGCCAATGCGGCGGCAGTGCGAAACGCGTGGCCGCTGCCTTCGGACGGCCGCGGCAGAGACGCCGCGGCAGAGACGCCGCACCCGAGGACCCGCCGGGCGCTGCGGCTCGCTTGCGTTGCGACCGGACGTAGACGCGCTTGGGGAAGCTTAGGGCGGAGGACGGCGAGCGAGAGCCGGTGCGTCCGGGCACCGGCGGACGCACCGGCTCGGCAGTTTGCGGCGACTGGAGGTGCGTAGCCCGGCGAAGGAGGCGAGCTGGTCGGCCATCGCAACAACGGCAGGTTGTTAAATAATAAAAAACCTTTACATAGATAGGGCATAAGAGAACCGAGTCTCTTCCTGGGCGCAATCCACATTCTGAACAGGAAGCTTGCCAATTGGTTGGTCGCGGCATGCACAGTTTGGTAGCTAGCGCCCAGGCACAGGAAAAAAAAATCCTAGCTGATTAAACAGCCTCTATGTGTACAGCGACGGAAGAGCCTTTACGGCTATCACCACCGCTTGCAGTGGCGATAAAGGATCGCCCACCGCAGGAATCGAACCCACGACCTCGGGACCCGAGGTCGTAAAAGCAACCGCCTTACCTAGTGTGCCATCACAGCTCACCAGAAAGAGTGATTCACTCGGAGGTGAGCAGAGGCGCAACCGATGAGTGCTAAGCTTTCTTTTGAATTTCTTAAAATCAGGAGACGACGCGACGTCAGTCGGAAGTGGATTCCGGGCTTCGGGAGCAGAGGAGCCGAGGGCACGCTTTCCGAGATATTTGAAGTAGTGAGTCAGGGACAGCAGGTACCCGACTGGGCGGCGGCGGCGGTGCGGGCGGCGGCGGCGCTGCCCGCTTTCGTCAGCGTCTTTAGACGGGAGGATGGTAAGACGATGTGCACGCGTACGGAGGGTTTCGAGAGGCAGCGACTTCGGCCTCAAGCCCCTGACGCAAGCCGCCGGACTCAGCCGAGGACCGTCGGCCGCCTACCCACCGCCGCGCAAGAGCCCCGCAAACAAGGCCGCCGTGGGAAGGACATTCAAGCAACCGCGGCCCACGCTAGTCCGCCGCCCGCCGCCGCCGCCGCGACGTCCATTGGCCACATAACGAGTCGCTATTTACACAGCGCCGGCTTTCGTGCATTGTCCCCGAAAGCCTCCGAGAAAGGGCGAGAGAGGTCCGCGCCGACACCAGTTAAAGCAGCGTACGCGGTTACGTACCCCGCCCGCCCCCCGGCGTCAGTGGCCGCGTCGCCCGAGCGCTCGCAGTGCGGCGACGCGGTGCGGCACTGCGGCGGCAGCGGCGAGCGCTCGGTCAGGTCGACGCTGGCTGGCTCGATCGCGCTAGCGTCGGCGAGCGCCCGTCGGATTACGGGTGCTCGAAAATGGCACGCGCGACAGTTCAGGAAAATCCTAGGGCGTCGCCGGGCACCGAGGCGACAGCTGGCGAGCGCCATATTTAGAGCGGCGGCGGTGGCGGCGGGTGAGGAGGGCTGGCCAGAGGTCAATCGGAGGCCTCGCAGCCATGGCCGCCAGGCGGCGCACGCGAGGTCAACGGCTTGCGACGGGCGGCCGAACGCGGAGATGCCCGCGCCGCGGACGCTTACACCGACTGCCGTAAGCGGCCTCGTTTGCGATCTCGCGGCTCCGCAACGGCGCGCCATCTCGCGGATGACCCGGCGACGACGGCGGCGTCGGGATGGGTATACCGGCTGCTGCCCCTGGAGGCGGCGGCGGACGGGGCCGCGCGCCTACCGCTCCCGCCGTCGCCAGGCGCAGTGAGGCGCTGAGCGCCGCCGGGGCAGAGAGGCCAGTGCGCCGCAGCCACTCACCCGAGCGCGCGGCCCCGTCCGACGGATGCGAATGAGCTACAGATAGACCGGCTGGCGGCGACAGACTTGCCGCAGTCCGCCCAGGTAGCGACCCTCTGGGCGGGGTCAGGTCATGTGACGCGTCGTGGGCGGTCCTGCGCGTGCGTCCGGTTGGACGCCATGGCGGCGGCGGCGGCCGCTCGCGGCTCCGCTCTCTCTCTCTCTCTCTCTCTGCGCTCTCCCTGCGCTCTCTCTGGCTCTCTCTGCGCTCTCTCTGCGCTCTCTCTGCGCTCTCTCTGCGCTCTCTCTGCGCTCTCTCTGCGCTCTCTCTCTGCGCTCTCTCTCTCTCTCTCTCTCTCTCTCTCTCTCTCTCTCTCTCTCTCTCTCTCTCTCCGCTCTCTCTCCGCTCTCTCTCCGCTCTCTCTCCGCTCTCTCTCCGCTCTCTCTCCGCTCTCTCTCCCGCTCTCTCTCTCCGCTCTCTCTCCTCTCTCTATCTCCGCTCTCTCTCTCCGCTCTCTCTCCGCTCTCTCTCTCTCTCCATTCTCTCTCTCTCTCTCTCTCTCTCTCTCTCTCTCTCTCTCTCTCTCTCTCTCTCTCTCTCTCTCTCTGACCGTCGCATTCGTCGCTCACGCGCACCCGTACGCCGACGAAGCAGTGTGACTCGCTCAAGCACGCTCCCGACCCGCGAAGCCAACCGGAAAAGCGATCGATGTGCGACCTGCTGCGGCGGCGCGAGCGTCGCGCTCGCACCGCGGGTTGCCCGGGGGAAAAGAACCGTCACCTGGCAGCGGGGAGTCTACCGGTTTCCCGTCAGGGAGCGGAGTCGGTTAGCAGCGCCTTTGGCGATACATTATCTTTTTACGACACGGCTGCTAGAACCGGGCCCCGTTGCCGCCGGCCGTAGTAGTCGTGGAGAGAGAAATTCCGCGCATTGAAATTCTGCTATTTATTATCTCTTCCTGAAGTCTCATCAGCCGGATTGAGCGCCAGACTAGATCAAATGGCGTCTGGTCTCGCGGATGCAAACTTAGACACTGACGACACGACCCGATCTCAATTAAATGACCTGGACCTGTTCAAGGGCAGAGTTGCCGCAAAGGATGGTCGCATGCCCGACGTCCGATGCCCGACGTCCGATGCCCGACGTCCGATGCCCGACGTCCGATGCCCGACGTCCGATGGCGACGATATTAGCCACAAAGAAAGATTTCAGTGTACCGACGGTCAGAAAACTAACCCCGCCGGAGGAATTGCCGTGGGGATTTAGTAGCTGCTAATAATGACTAATTTGAAGGGTGCAGCAGTGCTTGCGCATGCTATCGGGAGAGCCAGTTTCCGGCCTTCTGCAAACGTCAGCATTGGCTCACTGCTAAGATTACGAGAGCTTAGACTGTGTCATGCCATGGCTAATGCCAGACTGTCGGGTTGCACGGTGTCCGACGATAAACTGCGACCCGCTGCAACCCGCTAGCGACGCTACTGACAGAAATAGAGCTTTCCGACGCTCGCCTGACGCATTCGTCGCATGACGCAGCGCGATACAACGCTCAGAACGCCCCTTGAACCGTCTAAACTTCGCGGCATTTCGCTCACGCGTTCTCCAGAAGACGGACTGCGAAGAAGTTCCGCCGCCCAAAATCGTGGTCAGCCCCTCCCCGTTCTGCTTAGCGCAGCGAGTGAGCGAGGCTAGCCAGCACCTGAGCAGAATTTTGAAGTCTATCTTAGAATAGAGAACGTGGGCGAGCGTGCACGTTGATTTCAAAGTGTGAGCCTTTATATCTGTAGCAACAGCGAGCCATCGAAGCTCCTTTAAGGATGAAGGCGCACGGTCTGATTTCGAGGAATTTCGGAAAAAAGACCGACCCGGCGGCCATATTAGTCACATATCTCGGGCTTAGCGGGTATTTTCGGCAGTACTGCTTTCAAAGAGTTACACTAATCTCGGGTACCCAATGAGATCTTCCATCAGCCACTCGGGTCTGATCCTGCGTCACTAGTCCTGCGCCGCAGGGTTCATACGTAATGACTAGCTGTGGAGGTGGCCATCTGCAGAAAACTTTGAAAGTCAGAACTTGTGTTGTCAGAACGAGTTGAAATTAAAGAAACATCCTAACGGCAGAGGAGGCCAATGCATCAGGCTTTATCTGCCTTACAATTTAACAAGCGAAATATTTAGGCTGTCGACATCAACAGTTTTCGCTCAGCTATGGGCATTCACCTACGCAAACGCATACAGAGGCCAATTGACATTGAACAGCTGTAGTCTGAGTTAATTTAAATGCGCTGCCCTAATGACGCTACAATTTAGAATTAGCTTCGAAGAGCCGTAGTGTAATAAATCTTACAGTAAAACTTGCGAGTTACTCAAGAATTACTATGTTAATTAAATGGTAAAATTATGCTGACCATTACTGCTAAAGCACAAATTAAGACAAGTTGATTAGACAGAGCTTAGTCAAGTATCAAAGATCCAGAGAAAAATGATTGAGTTCCCGACTAGATGTCATACTTCTTCACTTAATTAATAATAATAATAATGCACCTATTTGGCGCCCTCAGATAACTTTGCCTTTTTTCTAGGCACTTCACATATGCTGTAAAGGAGGCATGCTCGTATGGTTAGTGATAGCATGCTCAATGTCAACGAGCACAAAACGGTTAGAGGTGACATGCATAGGGTCAACGTGCAAAATGATTAGTGGCAGCATGTACAGTGTCAGCATGCATAAGCACACAAAGAACAAATGAAAATATAGCTCACGACCTCGGCCAGACCTTTTTCGGGGCGATCACCTTAGCAACTGGGCCAAACCAGCGCAACGTATCGCGTAGACTCACACAACTCTGTGGTAAATGTACGTGTCTGACGGTGAGAAATTCGTCAGACTCCGTGGTCACGAGGCTGACTTCCGACTGCACAGATTGACATAAAAGGTTGGAATTTATGAAAAGAGCAATGAAAGTGATGCTGACGAATAACTCAAATATTTCACGGCTATTGTCATTTTTGTAAGCGTCAGCAGTGTACGTGCCGTAGCAAAATTTCTTTTGAGTGACGCGGCGCAGTTTCATATGGAATAACAGCACCCGCATGTTGGCTGGGTGCTCTAATGTTAAACAAAAAACAGCGTGAGCTACGCGAGGGCTTTATCGCGGCCTCTTATTTAAGACTCGAAGTTCCTTGAGGCGTCGAAATCGTCTGTAGTAAGTGCAGCTGCTTGCATGGTGCGCCGTTGTGATTTAAGGAGTCGGCCCATGTACTGCATGCCAGATTTTGAGCGCGCGATTAATAGCGCCCTCTGGGGGCAGTGCCCACACACCACCATCCCCCGGTCCTACTGAGAGAAGCGCTCCGTGTACCGGCCCGCCGGAGTCAGTCTTGGCAGTCGGTCTTGGTGCCGTCCAGTGCCGTGCACTTGCTAACTTGTACCCGGGCGCTCTCAGCTACGGCATCGCCGAGCCGCGAAAGAAAAGCTTCATCCGACCAACAATTTGCCCAGGACAAGTAAATAGCGCTCCGACCTGGGGAGCGTCCGGATAGCGGAGAGATTTTCAGCTCTCATTTACTGCCGCGCGTTTGTTTGAATCGAGCCGCCAGCTGGCAGATTGCTAGAACGAAGTGCTTTAGAGCTCAGGCCGTCGTCCATCGCTGTCAGGCAACGACATCCACCGCGCCGTCTCTGTCTTTCTGTCGATGCAGCGAGACAGCTAGAAGGAGCGGAGGAGGAGCGCTTTCAGTCGCTCCTGCGCCGATTTCCTCTTTAGTCGCTTTCTTCTTTCGCTTTCGCTTTCGCTTTCTTCAGTCGCTCCGCTGTTAGAAGCGAGACCGTTAGGAGCGAAGCGCTGACTGCTAGTAGAGGAGCGCTGACTGCTAGGAGCGGAGCGCTTTTAGTCGCTCCGCTCCTTCTCTAGAGCTTCTCTCCAAGAAAAGGCACGGCATCGTCTTTCTCTCCGAGAAAAGGTACGGCATCGTCGGCATTTCCGTCAATGCAGCTCGCGCGAGACAGCGTTGCTCTGTAGTGGCTGGCGTCGACGACGAAGGCCTGAAAATAGACGAAGGTTGCAACTGGAGAGCAGAACGTCTAGCAGGCCGGTACTATATTCAATTCAGAGCAATTTTTGAGACATTTATAAGGAAGCTTATAACGCACCTGCTTCTTGCAGCACTTGCTTGGTTGGCGTGAATAGTCCGCCGTGCGCTTGTGCGCATCGTTTATTAATCTAAACCGGTGTACACAATAGAGTTGCTGGCCCTGACTAGACGGCATTTTACCGCTTGATTATCCCAATCGGCATGCGCAGGAGAGCTCTACCCGTGACCTTGCTCACCCTTGACTCGTGCGCGTCGAAGCGCTCTCGTCGGCTTACAGTCTCGTCGCATTGCCGCGTCGCGTGCTCGGTCTCGCGTCGCATTCATTATTAAAGACTGCACCAATGTGAGCTCATAGTTTTCGTGAAGGATGCGAAGAAGCTAACGGACTGCACGCACGCACCGCTAAATGGTTCTGCATCGAGAGAGGCGTGGCAACAACGCTAGGCGAAAGCTAAACGAGGCCTCGATGTCCGGCGGCGGCTGCGGCGGCGGCTGCGGCGGCGGCAGCGGCCAGCCCAACGTTCAACGAAAACGCCAACTTCCTTTACTTGATGTGGAGAAGGAGAAACGGCGGGCGAAGGCGCATCCATCGCGAACGCGCACGCGCACGCGAGCGCCAGCGTAGGCGTACAGGTCACGCGACGATGCATCCCAAGAAATGCTCGCAGTTGATATGAGGGCTTCCGACTGCTGAATGTGCACCGCCTCCCGACGCCGCCGCCTGCCGTCGGCCGCCTGCAGGTAAGAGTGCGAGGCCTCTGAGGGTCTACAAGGGGGCGGGGCAGGGCGCGCCCACCTGCTGGGCTGCTGCTCCTCGCCCTCCCATCTGCCCGAGCTCGACGTCTCGCCGGGCGCTTGAATCGCACGAGCGCGGATGCGTGCAGTGAAGGGCCGATGCCTGGCGCGACCAGGCGATGCCCAGAAAATCGCCGAACTCCCTCGGAAGCAGATGCCTCGCGGCCGGCGGCGCGCATCGCCAAAAGCGCCCGCGAACGGCAGCTATCGAAACTGGGTCGGGCAATAATTCGCCTTGGATTAGGTTTCTGCCAGCAGAGTCTATTCTCGGCGAGCGTTGCAAGTTGTGGATAAATACGGATTCATTTGTAGAGCGTCCTAAGGGAATTTAATCTCTATTCTGGCGCGGCGTATTGTGAGTGAAAGAGCCGAATAGGTCATAATTTTGGGTCTCAATAGTGTAGCCATCGTATCGTCATTTTAGCTTTCATCAGTGCATGCATTACATCGCCACAGTCACCGCAGCCAAGTAGCAGAAATCTTCGGCATGTGTCTAATGGGAACAGCGAGCTAGCTATACGGTCCCAAACGCGTTCGCTCTATGTAGCTGCCTTATTTAGGATCACTGGTAGCCGGCGTAATAATAATAATAATCATAATAAGACATTTGCATCGCACCCTGAGAGAACTGAAAATCTCTTACTAGGCACCTTACATATGCTGGAAAGAACTTAAGTGAATGACGCAGATGGCAACGCTCTGCCATCTACTCGCGAATTTTCGCACTCACCCTGGCCAGGTGGTTTTTCTCTCAAACGCAGGTTCATCGATTGCGTCACATCTCCTGACTTGTCCACATTTAAAATGAAACTAAAAACGCATCTATTTATCGCCGCATTAAGTGAGTCTCTGTGATTCGTCCTTTATGTGCTTATGCACGTTGATACTGTGCATGCTGCCACTAACCAAACATGCAAGCTGAACCTGTGCCTGTCGCCTCTAACAATGTTATGCTTGTTCGTTGAGCATGCTACCATTAGCCATTCGATCGTGCTTCCTTTCCAGCAAATGTAGAGCGCCTAGAAAGAGAATGAGTTCGCTCAGGGTGCTATATCAAATGCATGTAATAATTATTATTATTGACCTTAGTTTACGGCTGCAACTAGAACTTACAAGAGGTATCTGTATTACGCTCACAACGAGAACCCGCATGCATCCCATTCTCAGGCTTTGTTTGACGTCACATACAATAATTGATAATCATTGATAATTGATAATCATAATCAATAAACATTGATAATCTGTGAAGTGGTGAGTGAACGGCCATGACCTTCGAATAGAGCAGCCGAGTTCGTGGCGCTGCTCTGCCCTTGTGTTTCTGACAATCTATGTAGCTGGATTTGAATACTGCTCGATGTACTCGCCAGGTTTGTGGACCCGTTTCAGTGGCGGCAGCGTGGGCAGTGGCTATTGCTGCGGCAGTCTGCTTTCAATGTGCATATCCGCATGCAGCTGGGGCCGCCTGCTTCTACGATTTGTTGTTGACGTTTCGAGCTGCTAGTTTCTACATGCATCAATCGGTCGTGCGGCAAGCACCTGGTATCCTTGCTGTGCTTGTGTGAAAGGCATAATCAGGAGCCGCTACGCACGCACGCACGCACGCACGCACGCACGCACGCGCACGCACACACGCACACACACGCACGCATGCACACACACACACGCACGCACGCACGCACGCACGCACGCACGCACGCACGCACACGCACGCACACACGCACGCACACACACGCACACACACGCACGCAATAGCATGAGATGATTCTGCATGCACTGCTTCGCACTGCTTCCGCCATTGGTTCGAACTTCGCTAGAGTATGGCTTTGTTGCCGATTAATTGACTCTCACGGGAGCGGGCGGAAACCTTTTTTAAGGGCATTGAACCTCGAACCCGCCAGGGCCGGCCGATTGTGCCATTTGTATTAAGGAGGGGCTGCACTTCGGTGGCGAACTTCGGTGTTCAGCGTGCGGACGCGGCAACGTATCGCTACAGCCAGCGCCCGTTAGCCACTGGAGCCTAGGTGACAGACTGAAAGTGCAATGTCCCCGACGATGCAGTTCAAGGGAGGGGTCTCCGTCGTCGCTTGGTGTTGAAGCGTGCTCTCGGCGGCGAAGGAATTCGTTCGGGTCTGTGGATGGCGGTAGGTCGGCGTCGGTTGGCTTCAAGTGTGGAATTGGAAATTGGATCTTACTCATTCTAGGCATTCTCAGAGGATCCAGCAACAGCCGCTCGATCCACTCGACGCACGGAAGCGTTCTTTGGCAGCGAGCATGCATACGTGGTGCTAGGTGGTATGTCTTCTGGACGACGCTGGGCGGTGCATTTTCTAACGCCAAAAAAGGCTAGCTGACTTAGTAACCTCATTGTATGGCGGCAGAAGAGTCGTAACGGCTTTCTTCACCACTTGCAGTGGACAATCCTCGACTGCCCAATGCAGGATTCGAACCCACGACCTGCGTTGTGAAGAGCGAGCGCCTTACCTCCTGGTTTATGACAGGGGGCCATCAGCTACTCAGTTGCATAGAAGGTATCTATCCACGGAATTCTCGAAAGCTGCGAGAACTTCCGGATATTACTGTCGTGGGCTTCTTTATAGCGCACTGAAATCGTATGCGACTTTCAGTGCGCTCTCGGTGACTGCTGCTGCTGCAGCTACAGCCGCTGCCGTCTAACAGTGAACCAGTAGACGAGTGCTCTGCGTGCACCGCTTGAGTGCCATGCGTGCACCGCTTGAGCGCCATGCGTGCACCGCTTGAGTGCTCTGCGTGCACCGCTTGAGCGCCATGCGTGCACCGCTTGAGCGCCATGCGTGCACCGCTTGAGCGCCATGCGTGCACCGCTTGAGCGCCATGCGTGCACCGCTTGAGCGCCATGCGTGCACCGCTTGAGCGCCATGCGTGCACCGCTTGAGCGCCATGCATGCACCGCTTGAGTCCTCAGGCCGAATCGGCACCGCTGTACAATCGGCCTTGATGGTAGGGATCGAGCCTGCCTGCCTCCCTCTGTCAGGTTCTGTCGTACTTCGCTCTCTAGGGGCAGACTTTTATATAGCGACTGGATTGGCTGAAACAACCTGCTCGAACGGCAGATTAGTAGGTGTTTCAGTGCATACGGAAGTAGCTGGGCGAGAGATCGGAAGCGAGTACTGCGTACTCGTCACTACCAGCTGACCGGTCTAATAGCCCCTGTTGTATAACAGCGGCAGCTCCGGAGGCCGCGGCGGCTTCGACTGCTCTAGTGGAGTCTCGCGGAGACACGAGCGCCTACGTGCGAGAGGAAAACGAGAATCAATCTGTATTCCCTCAACGTATACGTCAACACGAGCTGGCTGACTCGCCGCAGATGGGGAGTGCAGCTGTGGCGGACAACATGCTTACATCAAAGGCTGGACCCTGCGCCGAGTCAATTGCCCGACCAGCTGCTGCAGGCGGGGCATACGGTAGTGTAAGGGCGCTACGCTGATTCCAACAGCAGAAGCCGCAGGCGCGCACGCAACGCTCACTGCATGCAAGGGCAAGGGGCAAGGGGCAAGGGGCAGGGGACAGTGGCTCCGACTGTGGGGGCGTGGAAGCACTTGCGAGTCTTTAAGCCGACCGCTGGCCGCGTGCAATTCGCCGGCATGTCCGCAAAATGACGTTGTGTCTGCCTCAAATGATGATAATAATAATAATAATAATAATAATACATTTGTTAAAGCACTCTCAGAGAACTCAATATCTTTCTAGGCACTTTACATTTGCTGCAAAGGAAGCGTGATCGAATGGCTAGAGGTAGCATGACATGCACAGGGTCAGCATGCAAATATGGCAAGTGGCAGCATGCACAGTGTCAGCACACATAAACACACAAAGGAAAAATCGCATGGACGCACTAAATGCTGCGATAAATAGATGAGTTTTTAGTTTTTTTTTAATGTCGTCAAGTCAGGGGATGTCATGACGTCAGTCGGAAGTGAGTTACAGGCTTTGGGAGCATACGAACTAAATGCACGGTCTCCAAAGGATTTAAGCTTCTTACGAGGTATAGGTAAACGGTGTGATTCCAAAAAGAGGCTGTTACGATGCTTAGCCTGGTGGGGGAGTAGATCTGATTGGTAAGCTGGAGCCAAAAAATGAAGGGACTTAAAAGTGAGTGACAGAACCTTGAAGTCGATGCCTTACTTGACTGGTAGCCAGTGCAGGTCGGCGAGAAGTGGTGCGATGAAACCTCAAGGCCTCGAAGCAGAGTTCGGTTTCGGTGAGGCTGCCAAAAAAAGTCCAGCGCGTAGTGCCGTCCTTGCTATCTTTGTGCAACGGAAGTCAGGCGGGCGGCTACCGATACTTCGCGTCGCCGCCAGCGAGCGGCCATTTTGATGGCCGGGCGAGCAGTACTGAAAAAGAGGGTGCTTGCGATGAACCGCTTGACCGCAGAAGTCGACCGGCAGCTCGTGTCTCAAGAGCAGCAGCAGGAGCTGAGCAGCTGAGCTCAGCAGAGCCCCTCCAGACCGAGAAGGAATGCTTGGGCTTGTCCGGATAGACAGTGCAGCCTCTCGAATGCCGTAAAAGAGGTTAATCCAGGATAAAGGTCTGTAGAGCAAATTGACACAGCCTCTGCTAGCTGTTTACCTTACTCAAGATAACGCGGTCGTACTTGAGGAGGACAGAGGAGCCGTGAAGAGAGATTAGACTTTAGACTCGAACATTCTATCTGTCTGTTCCGTTATATTTGTCTAGTATTATACTATCCTTTGCGATTCGTCCTTCGTCTACATGTACCTGCTCACCTGCCTCCTGCTTGGTTCGCCTGCTGTTTGCGGATGTTGCCATCAAATATTTGGTTATTCTTTGTATGCAGCCTCTGTAAGATGCCTAGAGAGAGAGAGAGAGAGAGAGAGAGAGAGAGAGAGAGAGAGAGAGAGAGAGAGAGAGAGAGAGATTCGGTTCTCTGAGGGAGCCATACAAATGTATTATTATTACTATTATCCGTCTTATTCACTCCGTCTAGTAATAGACACTTTACTATGCGTCTCTTGTATTTGGGCTGTAAAAGATTCAGGGAACTCACGCATAAGCGCATTCACAATTTGACAGGGACGAATAAAAACTAGAAATCCGTGCAGAGATCACGTCTTCTTTTGGAGCCAGATCGCCTACAGCAAGTCGCCGCGGTAGTTATAAATACAGAGCGCAGTTTCTGGAAATATATTTTGAGCTATCGCAATTAAGTGGCGCCTTCTTTTTGATCGCAATAGCGAGCCCTGTTCTCGCGGTGGAGGAGCAGACTTGCTTCAGCCCCACCGCAGCAGCTGAGTGAGCGGCTTCGCTGACTCTTACCTTGACCTTGCCATTAGATACGGTCGGGCACGCCCACTATGGTTTCGCTTTTACCGTTCAAATGCCTATCCAGTATCGGCTGCTGCTGCTGCTGCCAGGGTCCGTGAACTGCGAATCTCCCGCAGGAAGCCGACTCGTAGCGAGCGAGCGCGGAGCTGCTGCGGTACGCGTGCCCAGTGTGTATCCAGCCAGTGGTCTCTCTCTCTCGAGCGGTCCTGTGCGCTCTCCTTCAAGCGCTCGACTGCGAATCGCTTCACTCTGGTGAGCCTTGATGGCTCACCAGAGTGAAGCGATTGCTTTTTACGACATCGGTCTCGAGGTCGTGGTTTCGAATCCTTTGGCGGGCGATCCTAGATCGCTGCTAAAGCGGTGGTGACAGCGGTAAAGGCTCTTCTGTCGCTATTCAAAAGAGGCTGTCAAATCAACTAGTAGTTTTTATATTTTAATTCACTGGCAATCGGGCCTGCTACAACCACGGCGGCCAATCTTAAAGCGTGTTGGTCATGTGTGCAACAAACACATAATTATTGTGAAACGCGACGTGACGGCTTGCGTTGCGACGCACCTGACCTGTTTGCTTGGACGGCAGTCTGGCTGAAATCGACTATCAGCCGCTCGACAATAACCGAAGCCACGCCGACAGGCTCCTTTATCTTTCGTAGCCCGAGATCAATCCAAAACTTTGGACGAGTTACAATTGAAGTCTGTTCCTTCCCCAATTTCAAACCATTTGAAGTCCCCTCGAAGCAGGTTTTCCATTATTTCGACTATCGCGTAGGCACCGACGCAAACACCGAAGTGGGCTCCAGCTGACGTGCATTCTCCTCTCGGCTTCCAGCGCCCGTCGCCCCGCCTCCTTATTTCCATCGCTCTGCCCCTGCCACCGGGTCCGCTCGTCTCTTTCCTACTTATGAGCAACAGCTAATCGAAGGCAGGTTAGTGTACCGTTGCTGGGTACTGGCCTGTACCGCCAGCAGCTAATCAGAGGTGGGTTAATTAATATCCTACAGCTGGGTACTGGCCTATACCTATGCTACATCTCATTTTAAATCTCTCCAACAGCAAGGTGCAATGGTTGCAGTCAATATATATTGCCGCCCCTAAAGTACCCAGTCTTCCTTTATTTCAGATTTAATGGGGATTTCATTACGATTCTTCGTGCAAGGAATGATCCCTTTCGCTCTATGGAGGATTTTGACATTTATTTTTGCCACTCAACGGACTCTTTAAGTGCCGATATTATAGCACTGACTGTCTCACTTTCTTCTGTCGCTCACGTGCACGATCTCACTCGCAACATAAGACAAGCAATCGATAAAATATTCTCCCACGATTCTAAGCCATCTTTTATTATTACCAAATCCTGCACATCGGACCCCATGCTCTCATTCAGACTGCAGTTTGTGGTCTCCTCAGTATCTAGAATCGTCTGTGAATCGAAAAACCGTAAGACCACGGATGCTGTTTTTGTCTATTCGAAAATATCTTCCATGTCCCTGCTGCTCTATTTCCTTCCGATGTGTCCTCATTGGTACCAAGTTACAACACGACGCTAGCCAACTTTTTTTGACGAGTTTGCTTCTCTGATTAAGCACATTTTACGCCCTCACCCAGATGGGCTTTGGTGTACCACAGACAAACTAGCTAGATCTACCAAGCACAAGTTTAAGAAAGCTTTCAAAAGACCAGGACTGAACTGTCTGCGGACAAGCATACAAGGTCTATTGTAGATCGTACCAATTCATCCCCACCAACGGGGCAAGCCCAGCTTCTATAAAAGCTTAGTCGAATCACAGATGCACAATACAAAAAGGCAGACGTCGGCCATCAACAATCTCATTAGCGGCTCTCAGACTAGCACCTTACCAAGTGATTGATGTGACGATCTAGCAGATTGCTTCCACAGATTCCCTTTAATCGAGGTAAATAAGATCGAGACCCTGTCCCTAACGCAACAGCATTCCCAAAGGACTTCTCTCCCTCTTTTCCGTGCAGCCCTTCGATGTCTGCAGGCAAGCCTACCACTAGTGACCTCATTTCGAAGTCCATCTCACAGTCGAAGAAGAAGAAGAGGACTGCAGACTGCTAGCCCTCTACATCCGCTGCTTTCCTTCTGCGATGCATATATACTCTGCTGCTGCCATGGATGATTAACATGTGTCTTAGCCTCAGGCTTTGACACTGCACCTTTAAAAAGGCGTTTGTTTGGCCATTCATTAAGAAGGCAGCAATAGATCAGACGAACTTGAGCAACTTCACAACTTCTTCAGAACTACTTCAGAACACAGTCGCCTGTCTACCGTTCTTACAAGACTTTAGAACGACCAGTGGCAAATCAGCCACTCTTACATTAAAATGTCAAGCCTAGCAAGTAAGCACCAGTAAGATTTTTAATTAGGTAATTAACAAGTAATTAATGTGAGTAATTATTAATTAATTTTTAGAGCAAATCTCTCCGTAGTCGTCATTGCGAAGACGTTTGTAGTCCCTATGCTTGTTTCGGCAGCTTTTGCGATACCTTTGATCACCAAGTCCTTCTCAAGTGCCTCTCCTCTTACCTGGACATCACTGGCACGGTACTGGGGCAGTTTATGTCATATCTCAGTGGGAGACTCAATCGCACTTGTCAATTGGCAACAATCAACTGAGGAGATTCTCGCGTGCTGGGATCTGCCCAGGGATCTGCACTTGGTGCACTTCTTTTCGGAATTCTCACTCTTCCTCCCGAAGATGCACTCGCCAAGCACAATCAAGGTTTCCCTCTCTATGCCGATTCCACTGTACCCATGCTTTGATCTCTCCCAGCCTTCTATCACGTCAAACTCTCTCAGCTCCCTTGCTGCATGTATTGCTGATATGCGAATTGGATGGCAGAAAACTTCCTCAAATTGAATTACAATAGAAGTAGCTTACTAGTTTTGGGCAAATCTAGCGTGACTCAGAGATCGCAAGATCTCAAATTGGCCAATTAATCTCCTGCGGCATCTGCACGAAATCTAGGTACGTTGTTCCCGTGTGACGTTTCACTAGACGACTGCATCAGCTCCAAAGTCGAGTCTGCTTACTTTCAGCTATGCAATGTAGCAAAAATTCAGGCTTGCTTTGACAGGGATACCAGGGATACCTTGCTTCCCTAACTACTTCTGTCAACTTGCAGTCATTATGTGGCCCACATAATCCGGAAGCAACATTAAGTCAAACCTTAGGTTCTCATGCTAAGCAAAAGAATTTTCCTTATATATATATATATATATGATTTTAACTATATATAATGTTTATTATATATATATATATATATATATATATATATATATATCGCCTGCCCGTAAAACCAGCTCCTCAGCAAGCGAATCTTGCAGAGGAGCAAAGTGAAAACGGAGCACCAGCATGTCACATGCCGACGTCACGTGCCGATCAGAAAAAACAGCCTCCCTGACGACACGGCCCTGTCGTCACACGAACCCACATACACCTCAACACTCTTGAGGCAGGCTGGAGAGCCAGCCAGCAGCAGTGTCGAGCAAAATCGATACAAAGGGCAAACGGCAAAGCGTACGTGGCTGGATCTACACGACCCAATCGCAGCACCAACGCGGCTGAAGCGGCTGCCTGCCGCACCCGTAAAACCGGGCGCAGATCCCAGCACCCAGTCGGGAGCGATAGAAGCTGCCGGAAGCTGCCCGCCGGGCAGGCGGCATCCGGCGGCCTCGTCACACCCCGCCGGGCGTCCGGCCTGCCGGAGGCGAGGCCGCCTGCAGGCGGTGCCTGCTGAGATGGTGCGTGCGCCTCTTCTTCCTCGGCCAGCTCTTTCGCACGAAGTGCACGATGAACACGGCCACCACGACGATGCCGAGCAGCGCCACGGCCGAGAAGAAGGCCGTCGGGTCCGAGTCCTGCTCGTGCAGCTGTCGGCCTGCCCAGTCCCAGTCGCCTAGGCCTCCGACCGCTGCCGCCGCTGCCTCCGCGTCGCCTCCTCCGACCGTGGCCACCGCCTGCGCCACTGCGCCGGCCGCCGAGTCCTTGATGCCGACGGGCACGACTGCTGCGGCGGCAGCGGCCAGCTCGGGCGCCAACCGACCACCGCCTGCTGCTGCCGCCAGCGCGCCAGCTGCAGCGACACCGCCGGCGTCCGCCTGCCCGACCGACAGCAGGCGCTGGTGCCTGAACAGGCCGCCCGAACCGGCAAGTGGCAGCGTGACGTTGAGCGGGCTCGCCGGCGCCCAGGCAAGCTGTGGGCACGGCGGCAACGGGCGCAGGCGAGTCTCCCGGGTGCCGCCGCCGTCGCCCGGTGCCAGCTCGATCACCTTGGAGTAGCGATGCAGCCGGTTGCCCGCGAGCCGAGCCGGAAGCGCTGCGGCGGCCGACGCCGCGTCGTCGGCGAACGGGCGAGCGAGGCGCTCCAGCGCCGGCGCCACGCGGCCGTGGTTGGTGAACTCGAGGAGGGCGTCGAGCAGCCAGAAGCAGTCCTTCTGCATGTGACTGCTGTCCAGGCAGCTCGAGTCGCCGTAGACGGCCACGCGACCCGAGCCCTGCGTGCGCGCCAGGCCGACGCCGGCCGGGCCGCGATGGTGGCGGTACAGGCCGAGGATGGCCGCCTGCGATTCGACCGGCGCTCCGCCGACCAGCACGTCCTTGCCTGCCGCGTGGAAGGTAAAGGGGGAAAAATATGAAACCCCTTGAGCTCAGCTGCTGGGCTTCTAGCCGCGACTACAGAAGCCAGCGTTAAAGCAGCAGACTGCTCAAACTTCACGCCTGCAGCCGCGGCTGAGGTCGGGGGGGGGGAGGAGGAGGAGTTGGTAACACAGCTACGGTGGTAGGTGGCAGGGAGGGCAGTAGCAGGATCAACACCATTTCAGTTTTTTTTTTTTATTACAGACTTGTAAGCAACACTAACACTAGCTATTGCTGTGCGGCCACTCAACGAACTCACTTCGGCAATCTCACTGCAGCTCTGCGCTCGGCCTCGTTTCAGCAAAAGCTGGAGTTTGCACCTCTTGTGCAGCAGCCGTAGGCTGCTAGCACTATGCCGCTCACATCTTGAACTGCCAATCTGACTCCAATAGTAGGCTACCCATGTTCAAGTTGCCGAGCGAGATGAAGGTCGTTCGCTGGCTTCCAAGCGCTTATCGACAGCCTTTCTCAGGCTTCGAGTGCTCTGAATGAAACTCGGGACTCTGGCATAACACCCATTCAGCCATGCGCGACTTTGCGGAGCTGCCGGCCGGAGACACATACAGTACGCGCCGACAGGGAAAACCACGATCGTCAACGCAGGCACGTGATTCTTCGAGTGCACTAAATCAGGATATAATCTTTCTCAGCCCTGGCCGTCTCCAGAAAACGAACAGTCCGGTAAAGCGGCGGATCAACATATATAGACGAGCCAGTGACAGGCTTTATTTAAATCAAACTGGTAAACAACCTTAAACAGCTATAGCAGACGCCAAAGACAACACCTGGCCATGTGTGTGTGAGTGGACACGTGCGAGCACACCACACCCACACGCATGCAGCTACGCATAGACATGCACGCACACAAACACACATTTACACAAACACACATACACACACACACACACACACACATACACACACAAGCACTACACACACACACACACACACACACACACACACACACACACACACACACACACACACACACACACACACACACACACACACACACACACACACACACACATCCACCACACACACACACCACGTGCACACACACACACCCACACCACGTGCTCGCACATACACTCATACCGATATGTCGCTATACTAATAACTGCCATTCAGACCAGCATGATGGGGCACAGCTACCAGCCAAATCTGTGCTCAGGGCGAGCGTACTGAAGCAGCCACCCAGCTCACCATCCTATTCTAAGTTCTGCAGTGGAGCTAGCAAACTGGCCCACCGCAGACTTTGCACAAACTTACGCACGCACGTACCAGCAAACTTCACGCCTGCCTCTGCCACCAGCACCGCTTGGAATTCGCACAGCTTGCTGTATTCTTTCATAGAACCTCGTTCGGTCATTGGCTGCTAAAAAACTCGCTGGCAGATAGTAGAGGTCGGTGCAGCTGCGCCTGCACATTAGCCGGTCACACGGGTGAAGGCTTACCCCTGGCACATACAGGGATCCATACCCGGATGAGGTCTCTGCAGCCCTCGGTATCACAAAAAATTAACATAAATAAAAAAATTAACATAAATAAAAAAATTAACACGGAAGCCTGCACACCCCTCCGATACGCACTCACCCGTCCAGACCAGAAAGTGCTCGAAATGGGCTCTGTCAGCATGTCTCTTGTTGAATCAGCTCGAAATCTAGGTGTCATATTCCAAAGCGACCTCTCGTTAGACAACCATATCAGCTCCACAGTCAAATCCGCCTATTTTCAGCTTCATAACATTGCTAAAATTCGGGCTTGTTTAGATAAAGATACCACATCTAAGTTGGTCCATGCATTCGTGACATCCAATCTCGACTTCTGCAACTCACTGCTTATTGGCCTACCAGCATGTGCGATCAGGCGATTGCAGCTTGTGCAAAACTCCGCAGCTAGGCTAGTCTGTCATGAGCGTCGCAGTTGCCACATTACACCACTTCTCACCGACCTGCACCGGCTACCAAGCCAAGCCAAGCCAAGTCAAGCAACGGATTGACTTCAAGGTTTTGTCGCTCACTTTTAGGCCACTCCATTCTTTGGCTCCAGCCTATCTCTCAGATATACTCCCTCATCAGGCCAAGCATCGTACCACCCACTTTTCGGAATCCAACAGTTTACCACTACCTCGTACAAACCTCAAATCCTTTGGAGACCGTGCATTTAGTTCGTAAGCTCCCAAAGCCTGGAACTCCCTCCCGACTTGCGTCAGAACATCCCCTGACTTGACCACATTTAAAAAGAACTTAAAAAACACGCCTATTTAGGACAGCATTTAGTGGGTCCCTGTGATTCGTCCTTCATGTGCTTATGTGTGCTGACACTGTGCATGCTGCCACTAACCACATTTGCATGCTGACCCTGTGCATGTCATCCCTAACCATGTTGTTCATGTTGTTTATCAAGCATGATACTACTCACCATTCAATTGCATTTCCCTTTGCAGCAAATGTAAAGCGCCTAGAAAGAGATTGAGTTCTCTGAGGGCGCTTTATCAAGTGCATTATTATTATTATTAAGTGGCTAAATTTGAGGTCAACGGCGCCACCAGCAGCAGCAGAAAAACGAGCAGCAGTAGCAGCAGCACTGGCGACTGCAATGGTTTTTTTGATTGATTGATTGAGATTGAGCAAGCAATGCCTTAGTACTGTCCAAGAGAGACACTATAAAGTTGATATGTGCACGTGACTACGTGCCCGTGACTACATGCAGACGACTCGTGGCACGAAAGCAATGCAATTTGACAGAAAGCAGCAGTGAAACGTCACATGACTACCGGCGCATGCAATGACTAATGTTTTACTTGCCTAGCAAGGCCACAGATTTTGGCCATGAAACAGTAACGGATCAACTAAGAAGAACTTTGAGCACGAGCTCAAAAGATTCCCTTTTTTTGCCAACCGTATCCCTTCTTCGATGAAGATTTCAGGAATTCCGTGCGGCAGTAGCAATGGCACACGCAAAGGACACTGGACTAGACATCTGACAGCGATAAAGGCATCTGCAAGATGCCTTTATCGCTGTCAGATCTGCAAGATGCCTTTATTGCTGCCGTGTGAATATGCTGCAAGCTCTATTTTAAAAACGTGGGCGCTGCTGCACCCACGTACACGAACACAATGCAAGCAGCGCACTAAGCGTTTGCTGCCTGCTCGTGCAGCCACTGTTGGCCCGTTCAAGTAACCCCCTCCCCTAACGAATCAGTATCTGTAAATCTACAAAGCCATGTAGACTCGGTGAGTGGCTATGCTGCTGGTGACAGTTCTACAGCAGCGTAGCCACTCAGAACCGAACTCAAACTCAAAGCCGGCACCAGTAGATATGTAATCAGCCTTGACCTCATTGGACACAGGCAGCAAAGAGAAAGTGATGGGCAGAGCTGAGAGTCAAGAGGGCAGTCGAGTACGTCTGCAGCATGGCACGACGGCAGCGCAGGACTGCTGGGACAGATGTGCCACAGTCGGCAGCTGGAGAACAGGCAGACGGGTCCTCAGGCCTCTCTGGTTTTTGGCAGGCTCTCGCCTCGGCGTTGAGAGGAGGAGGTTCTATGGGCTTCTAGAAGCCAGGGTGACTGGACAGGGATGGGATCCCCTCGTCTAGGGATGGGATCCCCTCGTCTAGGGATGGGAGCCAGACGATTATTGTCTCACCCACCCACACACACACACCCCTGCGAGCGAGCGGTGTAGTGATGACCGTCGAGGCTTGTCTGCCACCCCGCAATGCTGTGGCTGCTAAGTCAGCCGCTAAGTCAACTAACGAGGCCCAACGCTAGTCAACCGCGAAGCGCACCTACGCAGGACTGGAGGAGAAGGGCTGAGGAGGAGAAGAAGAACGCGGGTCTCACAGCAAGTCTCAAGCTGTCTCCGCTTGACTGAGAGCACCCACCACATCACTGCTGCAGAACAGGACGGCAAGCCCAGGTTGGATTGAGGCCCTCGATCTACTCGGAGCACGAGCTTCCGACTCTCATTAGGGATCGACTCGCCGGCGGCGGCATGCTCCTAGGTCAGCCGGGTGAGCTCAGAGCAGCGCCAGGTTAGACAAAGTCCATCGGGGGCCAGCATGCTGCAAGCAGACGAGAAGACACGATGGGCCGGACGAAGAAGAGGCTCGCGGAGGGAGCTGGGGGGAAGGAGGGAAGGAGGGAGCGAGAAGCAGCTCGTGGCAGCTGCCCTGCCACCCCTGCCATCCTGCAGACCCATCGAGGCAACCGGGGCGAGGTAGCATGGGAGAGACACATGGGCACGAGCTGGCAGGAGTGGAAGGGGAGCAATGGCGGACAGCAGCTGCGCTGCCCTCTAGGCGGAGCGCCCCGAGCCGCTGAAGAGCCGACTCGAAGCACTCCACGGCCACAAAGATGAGCAGCGGGCCGTGGACCCGCCTCCGTCGAGGTGTGGCACGCCGACAGGAAGAGTGCCGAGTTGCCGAGACCGGCTCGATACCGATCCCGGGTGAGTAGGGCCGCAAAAAAGGCAATCATCTCCGGGCATGCATCAGCCTGCCAAATTCGATGCTTGGAACAGCTACTCCCACATATGCTGGCTGCTCCAGCCAAAATCATCCTGCGGGCTGGTGGGTTGGTCGGCGGGGGGGGGGGGGGGGGGGGGGGGGGCAGAGGTTGGAGAGAACTAAGTGGTCCCGTCAGCTCAGCAGCGGAGCTCGAGTTAAAGCTGCAGTGCAGCAGCACTCAAAAGAACTGCAGGCGAGGGCTCACGTGACGAATTGCACCGGCGCTCGCTATCGGCAAATTCGAGCCGAGCGCGTGCACGTGATCGGTCCCACCCGATCGATCGACTGACCGACGGTCGGTCGGAGCACAGCAGCAGCAGCGCCCCGGCGGCAGCGGCGCCATCTTACCCTGGTCCTTGAGCGCGCTGGCCACAACGAGGCCGTCGCGCGGGAAGCGCACGATGCCCGTGCCCGACGCGTAGTACATGTCGTGCTCGTCGAGGCTGAAGGCGCCCTCGTACACCGTGTCACCGAGCGCGATGCCGAAGGGCGCCAGCAGCTGGTTGAGCGCCGGCACGTTGCTGCCGCCCGTGTCCGGCAGCCACCACTGGCGCGTGTTCTCGTCGTAGAACTTGACCTTCTCCATGACGCTGGCGTTGTACCAGTCGGCGAACACGACGAGCGACATGCCGTGCTGCTGCACGTCGCGCTCGAGCTTTGCCGCCTCCTCGCGGAAGAACTCCTCCTCGGGGTCGACGATCAGCAGCGTGCCGTACAGGGCGGCGCCGAAGCACGTCAGCGGAGCGCCGAGCGTCTCGACGTAGTAGCCGCGGCTGCGCAGGTGCTCGTACATGTCGCGGAAGTTGGTGTGCACGTGGTCGCCATTCCAGTCGAGCGGGTCGTCCTTCATCTGCAGGTTGTCGCGTGGAAAGTAGCCGGGCGGGTAGCGCAGGCTGTGGTACTGGTCCCACAGCACGCGCCGGTGCCGCTCCGGCACGGGCACGATGCGTGCCCGCACGGGCAGCACGAGCGTCGTGCGCTGCGGCTCCCAGCCGCCGCCGCCGACATCGGCCGCCGAGGCGAAGCCGCCGCTCGGCGGCGACTCGACGACCAGAGTGACCTGGCCCTGTGCGACGCCCTCCCACGCAGCGGCCGACTCCTTGACTGCTATCGAGACGGCCAGGTAGCCCGACCATGGCCACAGGATGGACGAGTAGGCAAATGCCACATCCAGGTGGCCGCCGAACTGGCCGGCGTACGGCTGCCACAGCGGCTCGCCGACGACGCGGCCTGTCACGGCCATGCCGTTCAGTATGGTGACGTTGACCACGGTCGGCATGCCCGTGTGGTAGATGGGCTGCGTGCAGTAGGGCCACATGTACGGACACTCGGTGAGGTCGACGTAGGACGGATACAGGCTCGCCTGCGGCCGGTAGCTCTTGAGCGCGTGGTAGGCGCGCACCAGGTCCAGCTTGCCGGCACCCTGCTCGAACATGTTGGCCTCGGGCAGGCGCTGCGCCGACGCGATCAGCACCTGCTTCATGCTGGCCGGATTGACGAGGCTCGCCGCCGCGCCGCCTCCGCCTCGTTGCTGCAGCGCGGCGCTATATAAGAGTGTCACGGCTCCGGCTACGACGGGCGACGCGACGCTGGTGCCCGACAACGTACGGCAGCCGCCCTTCACCGACGAGCCGCGCACCGAGGCGCCGTACGTGACAACGTCGGGCTTGACGCGGCCGTAGCCGCTTGGCAGCTCCCAGCCGGTCATGCCTCGCGACGAGAACTTGGCGACCTGGTTCTCGTAGTTGATGCCGCCCACGCCGATGACGTCCAGCTGGTCGGCGGGATTGTTCAGCGTGCCGTACAGGGGACCGTCGTTGCCGATGGCCGATACCATGATGACGCCGTTGGCCGTCAGCTCCCACACCTTGTCGACAAACGGGTGGTCCATGAAGTCGGGCCCGCCGATGCTCAGATTGAGGACGTGGATCTTCTTGAGTATGGCGTAGTTGAACGCGTCCAGAAACCAGGACGTGTACGACACCTGACTGTTGGTGAACACGCGGAACACGTACAGGTCGGCGTCCGGCGCAAAGCCGAGGCAGTCTTTGTGGCTGGCTATTATGCCGGCGACGAACGTCCCGTGGCCGAGCTCGTCCGTTTTGATTTTCTCGTCAGTCCAGTTCGTTCGGTCCTTCACGCGACCCGGTTTGAAGTGGGGGTGATCCTCGGCCAAGCCGGTGTCGAAGACGGCCACCCGAACGCCCCGGCCGCTGACTCCCAGCCTCCACAGCGCCTCGGCGTTCAGCGCCGACGTTATCTGGCGCGGCAGCGCGCGCTTGAGGCCGCGGCTCTTGAAGCTGACCGACTCCCAGAACGCATCGACGCCGGCGAGCTTCCTCTGAGGCGCAGCAGGCGTGACGCACTGGTCGACGACGGTCCTCCTCGATGGTTCGGCGTCGCAGCTGGCGTCTCGCAGCGATTTCAGCGTCCGCGTGACTTTCAAATTTGGACTCACCCTGACGACGTTTGGATGGTCTTCCAGAGCGCTCAGCAGGACGCTCTCCTCGACGGCGAGGACTTGCAGGACGTCGAAGTCGCTCGGAAACCCGGACGCAGGATTGTCGCGACGCACGACATTCCAGCGCGAGTGCTTGCGTAGCGCGGCCGCGATGAAACCCGACCGCGCGGCCGATGTGTAGTAGCCGTTGAATTTTACGATGTACTCGCGATCGACGCTCTCAACACGCGACGATGCGGTGGCCAAGTCGTCCAGGTCGTCGGTCGCATTGCACGCCTCCGAAACGCCGAAGAACGCCGCCGCTAGGAGAAAGAGTGTGCCGAGCCGCACACATCTCTGGCTTGAACGGCGCAGCTGCATTTCTCATCGTGAAAGGACGGTCACATTTCTGCGAGACACACGCGCCGAACCGTCACCTCTTGCCCAGCGAGAAGCAGCTGGAAGTTGGTCCGCCTCTCAGCCGCATCACGTTCACATCTGCAGCAGCAGCGCCTGCTGCTGCTGCGGAGCGCTTCGTCGAATGAGCGTGCGTCGCGCGCGCGCACACTGGCCGGCGCGCTGCACCGGTCGGGAACTCGTCGCGAGTCTACAGGGTGAAGCTGGGGAACAGGGCGCGCAAGGAGACAACGGAACGGAGCGGCACAGCCCGGATGACTACAGCGGCCATAATGCAAGCCAATCGGGAGTTTACCAGATACCTGCTATACAGATTTTCTCCACCGATAGAGCTGTCGAATTTTACATTCGCATTAAAATAAATTTCAAACAGAAAGTTTTTCTTAGAAAGAATCCTAGGTGCCCTTTAATCGCTGACTTGCCGTCCATGCCGCGAATCCGTCGTCGGCCTGGGCGCCGGTCAGAGGTGAATCACGTGCTCAGATCGGGGGATGCCCAAACGCTCCGCAACCAGGCTGCGGCCTTCATTATGGGGGGGGGGGGGGATCCGGGCACTTCGGTGGTGACGTTTCCGAGCCGCTTACCAGACAGACGGCTGCGATATTTTCCGACGAGACTTAATACTTGACACTTCCTGCTTTGTATGTCCTCATACGTATGTACAACGCTTGAGTGGCTTATAACTTCCGACCGGCGCCTCCGCCGCCATTCGAATCCAGAATCCGACCAGGCAATAGGAAAGCTCCTATTCAAACCTTACGCAATGAAAACGGCCTTGCTGCAGGAAGACAAATAGCATGAGGCAACGTAATAAGATAAGATTTGACTAGGGCGACGATGGCGGCGTTTCCAGCATTGGTATTTAGTTAAGCCCCCTTTCATACCGGACCTAAGTCGCACAATTTGGAAACTTAAGCATAAAGTAAAAGCCTGTTGATTCAGCAGCCGGATTTAGGTAGCGGTGGAAAAGCCCCGGAGACTATCAACGCCTGCTTGAAGTGGGCAATGAGGGAGAGCCTGCTGCTGGACACGAACCCGCCACCCGGATTGTAAAGAGCGAGCATCTTACCCCTTGGAGATAGGGTTGTTTTGGGGGAGTAGAGAAAAGCCATCGAGGACAAAATCCTTGAAGCGGATTGGCAAGCCGTGATGGCACACTGGGTAAGGCAATTTCGCTCTGTACGACATCGTTCCCGAGGTTTTGGGTTCGAATCCTGCCTGCGGTGGGCAATCCTATGTTACCGCTGCAAGTGGCGATGATAGCCGTTGAGGCTCTTCTGTCGCTATGCACAAAGGTTCTTAAATCAGTTGCTATTTTGTTTTTTATTTCATTGATACGTGCCTCCTGGTCTGAATTCACTTGCGAAATCAGCATTCGCCTATTTTTACTCGATAACAAGCAGGGGCTCAGAAGTCCTCATAATGTGAGCACAATGTGCTGCTAATCGTCGCTCACATAACCGGCACATGGTCTGCTGCCATTCGACTCAAACATTAAGCTCCCCGGTGCAGCAATGTCACCCACCTCCCCGGAAGTTTCGATTAAGTTCAATTTTTAAGTGTTGTATTCGCCAACATTTTTTGCGATGTTGCAAGCACATGTCATACGGCGAGGCGCGAGTCACTTCCGGAATTCCTCAGCGGCTTATTGTCCATGGGTGGGCTTTGGGGTCATTTTGCTTTTATTCTTAGCTCCCCTCGAATTGCAGGGTACAGTGGCCCTATGGCGATCTATTAATTCATTGTCGTCGTCAACTAATAATAATAATAATGCACTTGATAAAGCGCCCTCAGAGAACTTGATCTCTTTCTAGGCGCTTTACATTTGCTGCAAAGGGAAATGCAATTGAATGGTGAGTAAAATCATGCTTGATAAATAAACAAAATGAATAACATGGTTAGGGGTGGCATGCACAGGGTCAGTATGCAAATGTGGTTAGTGGCAGCATGCGTAGTGTCAGCACGCATAAGTACATCAAGGACGAATCACAGGGACCCACTAAATGCTGACCAAAATAGTTGTGTTTTTAAATTCTTTTTAAATGTGGTCAGGTCAGGGGATGTTCTGACGCAGGTCGGGAGGGAGAATCACACAAAGCATTCATTTTAAGTTCAAGAACACTCACGAGATTACGCTTTGTCTGTTATATGACACATTCACCGTTCCCAAAAAGAAATAAGTAACGTATACAAGTATCGATGTCATTTCAATACTTAGGTACTAGCTGACACGTGCCTCGGAACTATACTGTATGCGCTTCGTTTCCGTGGCTGCCGATGGCTGACTTTCCAATGAAAGTCCTGGTGCATCATCTACGAAGGCCTGTAAACCAAACTTCTCACAAAAATTTCCACAGAAAGAGAGAGGAGAGAGACAAACAGAAAGACAGAGAGAGAGAGAGAGAAAAAGAGAGAGAGAGAGAGAGAGAGAGAGAGAGAGAGAGAGAGAGGAGAGAGAGAGAGAGAGAGAAAGAGAGAGAGAGAGAGAGAGAGAGAGAGAGAGAGAGAGAGAGAGAGAGAGAGAGAGAGAGAGAGAGAAGAGAGAGAGAGAGAGAGGGAGAGAGAAAGAGAGAGAAAGAGAGAGAGAGAGAGAGGAGAGAGAGAAAGGGGAGAGAGAGACACACACACACAGAGAGAGAGAGAGAAAGAGAGAGAGGAGAGAGAGAGAGAGAGAGAGAGAGAGAGAGAGAGAGAGAGAGAGAGAGAGAGAGAGAGAGAGAGAGAGAGAGAGAGAGAGAGAGAGAGAGAGAGAGACTCGTGCTGCTCCTCGTCTCTCTCCTCTTTCTCCTCCTCCGAGAGCTTTGCTGAACGTTGCCCCTTTTTCATTCGCCCGCAGCTTGCCTGCTTCGCGGGTGGCTTGCTCGCAAGCGCGTCAGGACGAGAGCATTCAGGACAGGCGACACTGGAAGTTTGGAAAGCCGATTCAATGGGAGCGCAGTGGCAGACCAGGTGTTGAGCTACAACATCGAAATTGTCACTCAGCAAAGATCATCAAGTCTATTCGACCTCTTCCTTTAAGAGCTCCTCAAATTTGTTTCGATTTTCGCCGTAGTTAAGACGGCCGCTGCAGCGGTTGACCTTCGGGCAGGTGAAGAGCCTCAATCGCCTGACGTCACTGCGTTTCTTTCTAGTGGCAGCAAGTGCTCTGGTAAACGCAGCTGGCGTTGCATAATATGGCTCTCCTATTCGACTGCTGCGCCCTTTTTCTCGCCAAAGCTGTCAGGTAGGCGCAGCAGAGCGTCTCGCTCCAGATCGAGGCTCGCTCGGAATTCTAGATGACGCACGCCAGCAGGCCGCGTGACCGGTCGTTGCGTCGGGAGTCGGCGATGAGTCGGCTGGCGCTCCTCAGTGTTTTCTACGAGCTCGGTCGCGGTGGACGCGAGATGGCTCGTGTCTCGTGTGTGCTGCTGCTGCTGTGCCTTATTCCGGCGTGTCTGCACGCAAGCTGTACGTAGCTCCCTCTTCTTTGGCGTGCATTACATGGATGCTGCTGCTGCTGCTGCATGCTGCTGCCCACTACGCTGTACAGACCACTGTATGCTGAGTGCAGCATTTGACCATGTGCGGATAGCGGGAACCGGCTCATACCTGGCTCCTGCTGCCGCTGACTGAGTCGTCCTAGGACAGCTGAGTCGAATGGCGTACATTCGATCAGCCTCGGGCATAGGGCTTTCGCATTTTATAACCGGTCGCGCTCGTGCAGCTGCAGCCACCGATAGCGAACCATTTGCCTACACATGCACGCACATCGCGTGCCTGTGCGCGCGCGCCTGCACTCGAGGAAGGTCGATGTTGATCATCCGGTCGCCAGGTAGGCATGAGCGGCAGTACACGCGGCATCGATTCCAGAGTCTTAGCCTAGGGTGCTTGCTCTTCTCGACCGAGATCGGGGTTTCGAGTCGCACATTGGGTGATATTTTTATCGCTCACTCACTGCAAGAGGTGGTGATAGCCGTTAGGGCTCGTCTACCGCAATATATAAATGAGGCTGTTGAATTAGCTAATCTTTTTTTTTATTCCTGACTGGATGCTTGAAGCTAGCCAAGGGTAGTGACTCACCTTGCTCGATTCTAACACGAGGAAGCAATCAGTTTTCGTAAGCCACAATGGGTTTGACAATTTAGTGGTTCCGGCTCGGACTGTGTGTTAGCCTAGCGGTAAGGTGCTCGCAAACTCACGGCATTCAGATAATGGGTCCTAGTTCTGCTGTTCCGCAGCAGGCTCACACTTTGTTGCCCACTGCAGGCGGGCAATAGTCGCTAAGGCTCTTCTGGTGCTATATAAATAAGTTTACGTGATCAGCCAACCTTTAATATCACATTCGATTACAGCACAATTAGATTTTCGAAACCAATACCTACAGTAAGCATCAAATGCCATGTCATCTTTTCAGTCACTGTATTTTAGTGCAGTGTGATCAGTAGCACATTGTCTTAGTCGTGAACAAGATTTGATTGAACTTTATATTAAGTGACGCTATGTTGATTGAATATAATCACCTTGAGGGATTCGTGTCTTTAAGCTGCTCTGGTTTGACTCAGGGGCTAATGCGATCACCTTTAACGACCGAGGTCAAGGTGCTTGCCTATGACGGCCGAAGTAGTGGGCTGGAGCCCTAGTGCTAATTGTCAAGCGCCTGGATGGCAATTCAATTCTCTTAGGGCGCTGTACAAATAAATTATATGTATGTATACATTTATTTATTTATTTACATAAAATCGTTTAGTATCTGTTTCTGCTTGATGACTTTATAGTTGGCCAGCCTTTTCATTCAACAAAACTTTGGAGGAAGACGGTGCCCTAGTCATTCCAGTTAACGGCAGTTTTTAAAATGTCGTATATGAAGCTATATTTTTAGAGTTAGATGGTAGAGCCGTAATGAACATTAAAAATTGAGGGCAACAGTCGATCTCAGCTTTGGCAAACTCTAAACATGCAGAGTCTTAAAGCGGAGTAACAGAATGGAAAATAAATGTATTTAGTTTATTAATTGTAGCAGTTTTTTATTTTTCTGGTATTATATTTTATTGTTTTTATTATTTTGTTATTAATAAATTTGACCCATAATGTACAACAGTGGGTTGTTCGATTTGGACACACCGTTGAGACATGAAGAGATCTTGTTGCAGTATTTAAACTTCTTCTGCTGCACCGATAGTCCTCTCCGCTTATTTACTATCTCACCCTAATAAGCAATAGAAGGTGATGCTCTCTGATTGTGCACTGTTTCTTACTGGTTGTTGTGGCATAATTCTGCGATAGTCTACAATATTGGCCGCATAAAAATGGTGCCGGAATAAATTTCATGGTCGTTATCAATGATTGAGTAAATTGTTGAGTTTAGCAATTTAAAAGATCCAAAAGACTATAAAGCAGGATGTCTAGTATTGGTTGCGTAATCCAAGAAGCCCTATAATATTAACAATGGTGATATTAATAATACATTTGATGCAACAACCTCGGATAACTCAATTTCTTTCTAGGTACTTTACATTTGCTGCAAAGGAAGCACGATTGAATGGTTAGTGGCATCATGCTCAATGAAAAACAAGAATAACATGGTTAGGGGTGACATGCACAGGGTCAGCATGAAAGTGTGGTCAATGACAGCATGTACAGTGTCAGCACGCATAAGCACACAAAGGACGAATCGCAGGTACCCACTAAAGGCTGTCGTAAATAGATGTGTCTTAGATTTCTTTTTCAATGTGGACAAGTCAGGAGATGTCGTGACGCAGGTCGCGAGTGAGTTTCGGGCTTTGGAAGCATACGAACTAAAGGCACGGTCTCTACAGGATTTCAGATCTGTACGAGGTAGGGTAAACAGTTAGATTCCAAAAAGTGGGTGGCAATCTGCTTAGCCTGTTGGGGGAGTAGATCTGATAGATAGGATGGAGCTAAAGAATGAAGAACCCTAAAAGTGAGTGACAACCTTGAAGTCAATGTGTTGCTTGACTGGGAGCTGGTGCAGGTCGGCAAGAAGTGGTGTGATGTGGCAACTGCGACGCTCACGACAGGCAAGCCTAGCTGCGGAGTTTTGCACCAGCTGTAATCGCCTGATTGCACATGCCGGTAGACCAGCAAGCAGTGAGCTACAGAAGTCAAGATGGGATGTCACAAATGTATTGATCAATTTAGATGTGGTATCGCGGTCTAAACAAGCCCAAATTTTAGCAATGTTATGTAGCTGAAAGTAGGCAGACTTGACTGTGGATCTGATGTGGTCGTCTAATGAAAGATCACTTTGGAACACGGGACCTAGATTTCGTGCAGATTCAAAAGGAGATACGCTGGCAGTGCAGACTGTGAGCTTTAGCCTTTTTAATTTCTGAATCACACTTGGTTTGCCCATAACTAGCTAGTTGGTTTTATCATCATCTATCTATCATATTCAATTTAAGAAAGTTATCTGCCATCCATGTGCGGATATCATTAATACATGCAGCAAGGGAATTACAACATGCTGGAGGGCTGGGAGAGGTAAAGCAAAGGTACAACTGTCATCCGCATAGAAGTGAAAGCCTAGATTGTGCTTGGCAGTTACATCGGCGAGAGGGAGAGCATAGACCGTGAAAAGAGCGGGCCAAGCACAGATCCCTTAGTTACACAATATTTCAGAGGTTCTTCGGATGATATTTGTCAATTCACATCAATACTCTGGAGTTCCCCACTGAGATAATGCGTCCATTAGAATAAAAACTTCCCATTTTTGAGGGAAATGTAGACATTGCATTCGACCTACAGAGATATGCCAGTTACTGTGACGGACTCACTGACTTAGTAACTTACTAACCTAGTTATAGCTAATAGGAGTTGATTAATAATATAATTCATTTGTATAGCACCATAAGAGAACTTAATCTCTATTCAGGCGCTTCACATGTGCCACGGGGCTCGAGCCCACTACCTCGGCGCGACCTTGGTTTTGCGGTGAGCATCTTAACCTCTGGGCCAAACCAGCGCGGCAAATGGCCGAAGATTGAGTACACTCGCTAACTATCATGAAGCTCTGCAGGTCCTAGAGTGTGGAACTCGCTCCCACAATTCTTACGCAACGACAACTACTCTACTAATGCCCACTATGGCTCATCATTTTCAGCGGTCCTGAGCTGCTACTTCCACGCTACTCACTACCTCAACTGCTCTCCCGACTGTGCTATGCTTCCCACTTTCTCTTTGTTGCGTGAGACGAAGTCTCTGTTGGCTACCGAATGCGTACCGAAAAGCCGCTTAGGCTGTGAGTGCGCTACACAAAACTCTCCTGCGTAACACCGACGTGGTCTTTATGACTTTGTGCAGTTACAGACGGAGATACCTTACATGACATTACGTGAATGCACTCGCTAATTATCACGATCGGGTGACGAAGCTCGCCGCGGCACACGCCGATACGCAATGGCCAACCCGATGGCAGGTCGGCTGATGCAAGGCAGCGATTGAAATACATTCCTAGCTAGGGTTTCTGGTAAAAGTTTAACGGTAACAGTAAAACAGCTGTTTTTCTCCCCAAATTAAAAACTAGTAAGGAGCTTTTTTCTGTTTTACGGTTTCTATCTAAAACATTTAAGCAAAAAGATTCTACAGCTGAAGCTCCAACGTTTATTATAAATATAAAACAGGTAACAAAAATGTTCTATTCCTTTTGAATGTGTTAGTTATTTGTTATGATGATTGTATCAAATTGGCCAAAAACAAAAATAAAGTCCAATTTTACATTAATTTTAATTTTAAATGTGGCATCAGCATGCTGATGTTCTTTCAGCCATATCTTTAGTTTGGGAATACGCCACAGAACGAAACAATCCAATTTACAGAAGAGCTAGAAGATCGATGTGGACGGTGCAATAAAATCATCAATGTTTTGGAAACTCCACGGCAACGTGAAAAATCATCAGAAAGTACGGGGAATTCATTTTGATGAACCTGCTGGAGGGTGTACATCTAATGAGAACCCGTGAACAATAAGAGAACAAAACAAATTGTCGATTTCCTGGGCGAAAGAGTCTGAAGGAGATTGTTACCGATCTGGCTACTGATGGAGTATCGATTAGAGCTATCGCTAGAAACACGTATCCACGGCAATCAATCTCACAGGATGGATTCAAACTTCCACCGAACGAAAGCGATGTGATGAAGCAAATGGTTGACGATTACGAAGTAAAGAGATACAACACGATTGCCGACATCAATGGGAAACTCGAGAGAGGAGTACAGTTTAGCAGGACTCTGGATGAATACACAACCGTGAGAGGACATAGATTCTCCCGAGTTAACATTCACGATAGAGGCGATAAAGAAACAATTACGGCGGATTATATTCGCATATCTGGTTCTTGCACTGCTCTCGATGTGATCGAATCAACAAAACCAAATTTGAGCGTTTTTGGAGCAACGAGGGTGAGGGATTTGTTGAAATCATCTTAGGACGGCGCTGCAGTAAATAAGAAGTCCATTAGCTACATCGGTCATCGGACAGTTCTGCTTAAACCATGGTCTGAACCTTGGAGAATGTAACACATTGTTCCAGACGAGCACTGAGATGAACGATTTACACATAGACAGTGACGGTATTGATGAAACGGACAATTTTGAAGCAGGTACCGACTTGAAACTGATCAGCGATGATACATTAGAAGAAGACGTCGATAATAATAATAATAATAATAATAATGCACTTGATAAAGCGCCCTCGGAGAATTTAATCTCTTTCTAGGTGCTTTACATTTGCTGCAAAGGGAAATGCAATTGAACGGTGAGTAAAATCATGCTTGATAAAGCAAACAAAATGAATAACACGGTTAAAGGTGTTGCCACTATCTGCTCACGAAATCACGCAAGCCCGTCAAATTCTTCAAACAATTCAACTATTCAAAATAATGTCTTTCAATCCAACGTAAAAGCTGAGTTCGGACGCAAGATTGAACTGCATCATGAGGTGAAGACGCGCTGGAACTTCATCGCAACAATGTAAGAGCCACTAGTAAGAGGACAAAAGTCGCCATCCACGAGACACTAATCGAATTCGAGGCGATGGAATGGAAATGATTGAGACTTTGGATTTTGACACCCTAAAAAATCCTTCTAAAGGCCACGGAGCGTGTGAAGATTGCTGCTGAGAATCAAAGACGAGAAGACGTGACATTGATGAGTGCTGACACAATTTTAGAATTCGTGTTCAAAAAAGCTCTCTAACCTGAATGATGACATTAGTAATTATTAAGCTCATGGAAAATTTAAAGTATCGCGTTGAGGAGCAATTGAACAAGGATGTCATGAACTTCTTGCACAGCCTCAAAGATCTCGTCAAAAGCTATGCTACATTTCGCAGGAAATCTAGCATCTCATATATTTGGAGTCAACCATGTAGAAGCTGTCGTCGAACAGTTGTCAAATAATGCTGAAAGTGTGAAGTTGTCTCTTCAAGATGAATTGAATTTGTTGCTTCAAAAAGGTAGATCACCAATTGCAGTCAGAGGGTAAGACAGTTTCAACTGGCAAGAGTCAGAATTCACAATCTTTAGGAACTATGGCCAGCGAACTGAAAATTTCTAGAAATTGCACAACGCAATTTTATCTATTAGACCGACGTCAACGGACGTTAAAAGAGTTTTTTCGGTCTGTACGAATGTGTGTACACAATTCAGATCGCGTCTCTGGAAAAGTCACTTAATGCACTTTTTATTCTTGAAATATTCGTATAAAAAGTACAATTTTATTTATTTAAAAATAGAATGGTAAAACATTAGTGAAAAAATGAAAAAGGTGAGTAAAAACTGGTTGAATAAAACAGCTGTTATTTGAAAATTGAAAACCGTAAAGAGCTTTTTTTAAAAGAATGACAGCTGCCTTTCAGAAACCCTATTCCTAGCTCATATTTTGCACCGTGCTGCGGTTAAATTGCGGCCGACATTCGCGAACTGTTGTGAGCTCGGTTATGGGACCTCGAACGACGCATGTGCACCCCTTCCCGGTCTCTTGCTCATTACAAAAGAGAAAACAAAAAAATAAAAGATATTTATGAAAGAGAAAATAAAAAAAAATATATATAATAAATATATATATAATATATATATATATATATATATATATGTATATCTATAAAAGAGAAAACACCGCTTGCTTTTGTAGTCACCGTTCCTCCACTAATATCCGAGCAGCCGGATAGGGTCATCGTGTTCGAGTGCGGACAGGCCGTCCAGCTGCCCTGCGTCGCCACCGGCGCTCCGCCACCGAGGTGAGCCACCGCCGGCGCCGGCGCGCCCAGGAGGTCGGCCGGCCGTGGTAGGCAGCCTGCGAGATTCGCGCCTCGCTTCCGTCCGCTCGACTTCGCGTCTGGCGCTCGAACAGGTACGAGTGGCTGTACAACGACGCCCCCTTCGAGGTGGCCACGGACGCTCGCGTGAAGCAGCTGCCCGGCGTCGGAACGCTCACGATCGACAACTCGACAGCTTCCGACGAGGGCTTCTACAGGTGCCGCGCAGTAAATGAGCTCGGGGTGGCGGTTGCAAACGCCATTCGCCTTCGTGCGGCGTGTGAGTGCCGCAGCAGCGCAGCAGCGCATGCGTCTTGCCAGTCGGCGCCCGCTCGCGCAGCGCTGTCCGAGCGCCGTCCTTCGAAGCCGCGGACGCGGCGCGCGCGAGCACTTGCACTTGCACTTTGGCAGGCAGTGGCAGCAGCCCTTATCGCTAGCAGCCACTTCCGTGTTGCAGCAATGAGCCGTTTTCCGAGACTAGAACCCAACGTCGTTACCGTTCAGCCTGGCGATTCTCTTACCTTCGCTTGCAACAACAAGCCAATCAGCGTCCCTCCGGCTACTGTCTTTTGGCGGAGACTCGACCGCGCGCAGCAAGAGTTCGGCGTCGCGTTGGACGCGCGCGTCGCTCAGGATCTCGACGGTAAGCGGCTGCTTGGACTGCTGGAATTGAGGGGGCTTGGTTTGCCGGAAATTTGACGCTTATGCGGTGCACTGCACTTATGCGTTCACTCAGACAGGTGTGATGATTTGGGCTAGATACTTGTATTTAAGTGCTTCGCTAAGGCTAATCTGCCGCTACATACCCGCTGAGGATTAGTTTGTAAAATTAGTCCATCTTTACAGTTTACCATTTACTTTATACTTCACCGTGCGCTGTGGCGCTGCTTCGGGCTGATTCTAGAGCTGCCTCGCCGCAATTATTCAGTCGCCGAGGTCTCTGCCACGGTCCGTGTGTCTGGGGGAGTGTATGTGTGTATCTGGGCCACGGGTCTATGAGTCTGGGCCATGTATGTGTGTATCTGGGCCACGGGTCCGTGTGTCTGGGCCACTTATTCCAAGTATGCTTTCATCTAACGGCAAGTAGACGCGACAGCTCGCAAAAACCTTGAAAATGGTTGCGGTCGTGCGCGTTATGAGGCTCCTTTACAAGCGTTCGCTTCGCTTTACACACCTAACGGTACTAGGCTCTGGTGCCCGTTGGCATCATATCAGCTCGCCCTAGTTCCTCGCACCTTTGGCAGCTACGAGTGCACGGCATTCGTTCACCTACGGTGCGGTCGCAGTATGACCTCGCTTATACGTTAAAGGCCATACTGCGAGGTCATACTATATATATATATATATATATATATATATATATATATATATATATATATATATATATATATATATATATATATATATATATATATATATATATATATATATATATATATATATATATATATATATATATATATATATATATATATATATATATATATATATATATATATATATATATATAACATAATACGATACTTCGCCGAGCTTAGTCGCGAAGAGATCGTGGTGATGACGTCATTCCGCACGATGACTGGAGCGGAGCGGCAGGTCAAGATCTGAGAGAGCGTGGCGAACATTTCACAAGACGAGGAACCAGCTGATACGCCGTAAGGTCGTCCTTGCGGCTATCGAATAGATTGATCAGCGTCAATAGCACGGACTCTGTATTACGGTAGCGATCACGCTCTGCTACCCGGTGCGACGGTGCGTGTACCGGTGCGGCTTCTACGACTCAGTAGCTAAACTGAACAAAAGGTGATACAGTAAATAAAGAGCCGATCGATCGCGGTCTTTTACGTAGCAGTAGAAGAGCCTTAGCGGCGATCGCGCCGCTTAGAGTGGGTACTGTAGGATGGATAGCCTGCTGCGCTTCGCTGCGGGACTCACGAGCCCACGACCTGAGTCGTGAAAGTGGAAGCGCCCTACCCTACCCTACCCTACCCTCCGCCTCCCCCGAGCTTAGACCAGCGGGGGCCACGGCTCGGAGCACCAGCCCTACCATTATCAGCTGCACCATGGCAGGATTAGTGCCGCTGCGACGGCAGCTGCGGCCGCCGCATCTTCGAGGTGAGGGACTTGGGTAAAAGGAACCGCTGCGGCGGTTTTGTAACATTTAACCCACTGACGGCACTTTCGAGGTTGCACCGGCTTCGCCGGCCCTCGGTCGATACTGCGTCGATCGCCAAGCACGCTCCGCTCCGAGATCGATGTGGCACGGAGGCTGTCGTCGCGGCCAGGTGGGGCCGAGGAGAGACACATTGAGTCAGGTGTTCCCCCAAAGCTCTGTGGGTATCTATACATGCATACATGTATATGTGTGTGTTTTTGTGAAATTGGAAAGGCTGACGCTCAAAATTGGCTCTGCCAGCATTTCTCCTGTTGAATCAGCTCGAAATCTAGGTGTCATGTTCCAAAGTGACCTCTCGTTAGACGACCACATCAGCTCCGCCGTCAAATCTGCCTACTTTCAGCTACTCAACATTGCTAAAATTCGGGCTTCTTTAGATAAGGATATCACGTTTAAATTGGTCCATGTATTCGTGACATCTCGACTTGATTTCTGTAACTCCCTCCTTACTGGCCTACCGGCATGTACAATCAGGCGATTACAGCTGGTGCAAACCTCCGCAGCTAGGCTTGTCTGTCGTGAAAAAAAATACTAGCTGATTGAACAGCCTCTTTTTGTATAGCGACAGAAGAGCCTTTACGGCTATCACCACCGCTTGCAGTAGCAATAAAGGATCGCCCACCGCAGGATTCGAACCCACGACCTCAAGGCCGAGGTCGTGAAAAGCAAGCGCCTTACCTAGTGAGCCATTACGGCTCACCGAAAAAATCCTAGCTGATTAAACAGCCTCTTTTTGTATAGCGACAGAAGAGCCTTTACGGCTATCACGTCGCAGTTGCCACATCACATCACTTTTCACCAACCTGCACTGGCTACGAGTCAAGCAACGGATCGAATTCATATTTTGTCGCTCACTTTTAGGTCACTTCCTTCTTTGGCTCCAGCCTATCTCTCAGATCTAATCCACCACCAGGCCAAGCATCGTACCACCCGCTTTTCGGAATCCAAAAGTTTACCACTACCTCGTACAAACCTCAAATCCTTTGGAGACCGTGCATTTAGTTCGTAAGCTCCCAAAGCCTGGAACTCCCTCCCGACTTGCGTCAGAACATCCCCTGACTTGACCACATTTAAAAAGAACTTAAAAAACACGCCTATTTAGGACAGCATTTAGTGGGTCCGTGCGACTCGTCCTTCATGTGCTTATGCGTGCTGACACTGTGCATGCTGCCACTAACCACATTTGCATGCTGACCCTGTGCATGTCACCCCTAGCCATGTTATTCATGTTGTTTATCAAGCATGATATTACTCACCGTTCAATTGCGTTTCCCTTTGCAGCAAATGTAAAGCGCCTATAAAGAGATTGAGTTGTCCGAGGGCGCTTTATCGAGTGCATTGTTATTATTTTATTGTTCTCCCAACTGCACGTACGCGATACAACAAAAACAACAAACATCGGAGCGGGCTCACAAATACGCATGTTCTCGCGGGTGCCCGAAGCGCTCCCAAACCCAGTAGTCCTACCCTCCGCCGGCGTTCGAACTGCTATCTTTCTGTGGACTGTGACTCGTCCTCATAAGCCATTTCCCGTCGCATAATCCTGCGGCAGTGCCATAAACTCCGCTGGGCGATAAACACGACTTGGTCACAAACTGGACACAGCGGTAATGACCATATGACCATAAATGCCAACGGCCTACATGCTTACAGCACGTTAATAAATAAAATAAATATTAAATTAAATATTAAATATAATTAATTTGTGTATAGCGCCCTAATAGAACTCAATCTCTATTCCGGCGCTTCTCATGTGCCACGGGGCTCGAGCCCACGACCTCGGTCAACTACGTTTCCCCTTGACCTTGGTCGAGGCGAGCACCTTAACTACTCTGCCAGACCAGCGACGCAGAAAATCAACGAGCGGCAGTGGTGGCGTCATGGGCGGCGGAATCTCTTTCTGCGTTGCGAAGCGAGACGACGACTAAACCTCGCTAGCTTCATTCAATGCTACTAAACTTGAGTGTGGTTCGGCGGCATGTGCAACGTTAATAAAGGGGAGCCCTCTCTCGCCCCGACGTGCCAGCGGCGGCCGGCCACGCCCACGGCCCTGACCGCCTCGAGGTGCTTCGACCATGACATGTGGTGGCACCGAGCGTGACGTTTGATTCGCAAGGCGGATGCAAAGAAACCCCTAGTTTTGTATGCGAGCCCAGCCCACAGCAGCGGTATTAGTGGCGGCAGCAGTAGCAGAAGAAAAGGTAAGTTATTTATAGGCGAATGAATCGCCAGATTTTTTATGTAACGTACGAAACAACGAAAAAAGCTGCCACTACATTAGATTGTTTGGCTACGCAGCCGTCGCGACTTGGACACGTGTCCTCTGAAAGCAGAAGATCAGGCGTTACTAAACGTTGCGATGATCTTTGCGTGCAATGCCGGCTGCGATACTTGCAGAAAGACACCGGTCTTCCTAAGCGCTTTAAGAAGCGCGTACGCGTGAGAGAATGGTGACTTGGAGTAGTAGCAGGTTTAACACCTTAAAAAGAAAATGTGCGTACAGGCAACAGTCAGTACGTCTATGGTGTAGCTCTTCCAGATCTACAAGATGCAAAGCGAGTTTAAGTTTTTGGGCGCTAGTGGAGCGGAAAATGCGAGCAGAAATTTCCGAACTGAAACTACATAAAACTGAACCTTTTCTTGACCATTTGTATTTTGAAAACAATTTTGGAAAGATTAAATCAAAATATTTCTATCTCCGGTTATTGATGGCTAGAAAAAAATTATTCGCTTTGATTGATGATAATGTTAGTACAAGCTCAATTACTTGTTGTTTGTGATCCGGTTGGCAGTTCAACTTCGTTTCCTCTTCAAATAAAAATTTTGAAATTTAAGAATACAGTTATGACTTAAAAAACAGTTAGATTTACATATATAAATAATACGTTTGATATAGCCCCCTCAGAGAATAATAATAAATAAATGCTAGCTGATTTAACTTCCTCTTTTGTAAAGAGATTGAGAGCCTTTACGGCTATCACTACCGCTTGCTGCGACGACAAAGGATCGCCCAACGAAGGATTCGAATCCATGACCTCGGGATTGAGGTCGTGAAAAGCAACCGCCTTATACAATGTGCCATCACGGCTCAATCTCTTTCCAGGAACTTGAACAGGAAGCACGATCGAATGGTTAGAGGTAGTATGCTTAATGACAAGCTTAATATGATTAGGGGTGACAACTTCAGGGTCAGCATGCAAACATGGTTAGTGGAAGCATGTACAGCGTCAGCTTGCGAAGTCACGTAAAAGGCGAATCGCTTTGACCAACTAAATGCCGTGATAAATAGAAGCGCTTTTAGTCTCTTTTTAAATGTGGTCAAGTCGAGAGATGTTGAGACGCAATGTGCTTATATATACATGTATACAGTTGTCCTGCGTTTTTGTGGTCAATCAGTTCCAGACAATACCGCGATAGTTTAATTTCCGCGTAGTAGCATTCTTTATTTGTAAATCAAATATTTTCATAGTTAAAGCATAGAAAACCTGTTCACGACTATCCAAATACGATTTTTAACGTTATTAGATCCGCCTGGACATGACAGAACACTCCTTTAGTCACCATTACACTCGTATTACCCTATACATTGGACAAAATAAGAGAAAATACAAATAACATTATTGTTATTGTACGTTTAGTTACACAAGGATAACCTATCAGCGAAAAGCACGCTCTGCATGGCTTAATATGTCATTAGCTTCATGTCTTGTCCCAGCACCTCTCAAAAAAGCTGTAGTCAGGCCACTACTCAAGGAAGCTACACTAGACTAAAACAAAAATGCTATTTAATTTAACAGCTTATTTTTGCATAGCGACAGAAGAGCCTTTTAGGCTATCACCACCGCTTGCAGTGGCAATGGATGATCGCCCACCGCCAGATTCGAACCCACGACCTCGGGGCCGAGGTCGTGAAAAGCAACCGCCTTACCTAGTGAGCCATTACGGCTCGAGAACTTGAGCAAATTCCGCCCAGTCTCAAGATACCGTTCCTATCAAAGACACTGGAATAATGCGTGGCAGACCAGCTGAACTCGTATATTGAAACTTCAAACCTTGCTAGTAAGTTCCAGTCTGGCTGTAGAGCTAATTACTCCACAGAGTCAGCATTGCTTAGGGTGTACAACGACCTACTTAGGAATGCAGACATGGGTAGAGTATCTATGCTTGCTTTGCTCGATCTTTCGGCAGCTTTTGATACTATTGATCACAAAGTTCTTCTTGAGCGCCTCTCATCTCGCCTGGGCATCACTGGCACAGCTCTGCAAGGGTTCAGGTCATATCTCAGTGGGAGACTCCAGAGTATTGACGTGAATGGACAAAGATCATCCGAGGAACCTCTGTAATACGGGGTACCTAAGGCTCCGTGCTTGTTCCAGTTCTTTTCAAGGTTTATACTCTTCATCTTGCTGATGTGATTGCCAAGCACAATCTAGGCTTTTACCTCTATGCGAATGACACTCAGTTGTACCTTTGCTTTGATCCCTCCCAGCCCTCCAGCACGTAGAGTTCTCTCAACTCCCTTGCTGCATGTATTGATGACATCCGCACATGGATGGCAGCAAATTTTCTTAAATTGAATGAAGATAAAACCAACTTACTAGTTATGGGCAAACCAAGTGTGATTCAGAAATTAAAAAGGATAACGCTCAAAAATGATTCTGCCAGCTTATGTCCTGTTGAATCTGCACGAAATCTAGTTATCATGTTCCAAAGTGACGTTTCGTTAGGCGACCACATCAGCTCCACTGTCAACTCTGCCTACTTTTAGCTATACAACTTAGCTAAAATTCGGGCTTGTTTAGACAGAGATACCACATCTAATGTAAAGCACCTTGAAAATGATTGAGTTCTCTGAGGGCGCTTTATCGAGTGCATTATTATTATTATAAGGTGGTCCATCCATTTGTGACATCCCGTCTTGACTTCCGTAACTTAATGCTTGCTAGTCTACCGACGTGTGCAATCAGGCGCTTACAGCTGGTGCCAAATTCTGCAGCTAGGCTTGTCTGTCCTGAGCGTCGCAGTTACCATATCACACCACTTCTCGCAGACCTGAACTGGCTCTCAGTTAAGCAACGCATCGACTTCAAGGTTTTGTCGCTCACTTTTATGTCCCTTTATTTTTCGGCACCAGACTACCTATCAGATCTACTCCCCTACCAGGCTGAGCATCGTACCACTCGCTTTTCTGAATTTAATTGTTTACCAATACCTCGTACAAACCTCAAAGCCTTTGGAGATCTTTAGTTCGTTTGCTCCCAAAGCCTGGAACTCACTCCCGACTTGCGTCACGATATCTCCTGACTTGTCCACATTTTAAAAGAAATTAAAAACGTTCCTATTTATCACAGCATTTAGTGGGTCCCTGTTATACGACCTTTACGTGCTTACGTATGCTGACACTGTGCATGCTGCCTTTAACCACACTTGCATGCTGACCCTGTGCATGTCACCCCTAATCATGTTATTCTTGTTATTTATTGAGCATGCTACGCTAGCTATTCGATCGCTTTTCCTTTGCTGCAAATGTGGAGCAAATGAAAGAGATTGGGTTCTCCGAGAGTGCTTTATCAAGTGTGTTATTATTATCAAGCGTGCTATTATTGGTTTCACAACACCCGATTTTTGGGGAAAATGTCTTGCCCACATACAAGGAACGGTCGAGCGGCTTTACCTGGCGTTGAAGGATCTGCGGTGGTGCACGAATGTATAGGCCTCAGTCTAAACTTATAGTAGTTCTGTTTTAATTTGTAATACACTGGTCTATAATTATCTTATTCCGACAACCGAGCGCGCATCATTTTCACCGTTTAGATCAACTTTTTAATGAATACATTTTTAAAACCACGACAGAAGCCGCGAAAGTCGAAACTCGAAGTGGCAAGGGACGACTGATTGTGTATAAGTGTGTGTGCATTTGTATTCGGGTGTCGTGTGTTTGTGTGTGTGCTCGCGCGTGCGCGAGCGAGCGAGTATGTGTGTGTGTGTGTGTGTGTGTGTGTGTGTGTGTGTGTGTGTGTGTGTGTGTGTGTGTGTGTATGCGTGCATGAGTTCGAGCGCACGTATGTGTATGTGTGTCACTACCGTGTACCCTCGAATTTTTACTGGCACACGATATTTAATTTGAAAATAAAAGACCGTGCATCTAAACGTATAGCTGCGTCAGGTCGTGGGTTCGAGTCCTGCAACATGCAATCTTTATTGCCCACTGCAATAAAGCGCGGAAGCCGATAGCCGTTGAGGCTCCACTGTCGCTATATAAAAAATGAGGCTGTTTGGTCAGCTCACCTTTAGCTGTACATTCTCAGTCTCGGCGACCGGTCGCACCTCGGCTAAGGCCGCATGTCAACGGACAGGCTTTACATTTTATTCGCTCCCCTGAGAGACGACCTTCTTGACATTCCTTCGAATGTGCAATTAAATAGCAAGCACTAAGAAAACCTCGTCGCTACTTCAAAATGCAATGCACACACAACTTGATGTACCTGTATAGTGTACCTGGTGTACCTGTGATGTACTCGATGTACCTTAATGCACCTACTTGATGTACCATTTCAATTTCGAGAGTGAGCGTTGCTACATGTCACATGCTTAGTAAATCATCTCCAATGTTTTTGACGAGACTCGACACTCGTCATAGCCCTACCACCATTGTACATTATCATATTAAATATTATAATAATAGTATTACTATTACTATTAATATTAATAAAAAATAATAAATAAATAAATAACTGATATGATTATTAATAATAAATATGAAATACATTATTATATTAAATTGTATATGTTATGTTGAATTATTATTAAAAATATCGAAAATAGTAGCGTCGGCCGGCGCGACGTCGTGGAATGTATTTTCGCATAAATGGACCGACTCTGTCCATTTATGCGCTAGCTTAAGGACTCGCATGCAAAGGTATCTAGGTTGATTTCGGTGCGACTGCCGTGTGGGTTGCTGTTGCCGAAGAGCTCAGCTCTCGAAAGCGCTATAATGAACGACCTGCAGACAATTAGCAATGAGTTAGCGACGTTAGCAATGCATAGGCCCATACTGCAAGAAGTGTCACTCAGTCAACTCATCCATCGGCGAGCATGGCTTTTGCACCGTAACAGAATCGAGGTAATAATAATCCTCATCCGGTACGTCAAAGGGACGCACGTCGTACTTTCTAATCGCTCGCAGTTGATGTTTGCTCCAATTAGAAGAGCTGGCCAATGTCGCAAGCCTCGTGCAAAATAAATAAATCGGCACGGCTGCGATGCATACGCGCGAGCTTTGTACCGAAGCAATGGTTGCCTTAACTTTACCACGATCTTCTTCTAGGGGGCTTGCATTTTTCAAATGTCAACTCATCGGACGAAGGCGATTATGTTTGTTTCGCCCACAACGCTCTGCTTCGGCGGTCGACGCCGGGGAGAATCAACCGGCTTCTTGTCGCCAGCGGTAAGCCTCTCTTGAACTCTTTTAGGCATCACCGTTACTATTATTATCCTTTGCCCCGTGCGACTGCTGACGAAAAAGAATGCGAGCTTCGCGATTCGCTTCGGATGCTGTCGCTCTTCGGCGGCAACGAATCGCAGTCGAATCTCGCTAATAGGCCTTATTCCAGCCTTATTCCAATTGAATATATATATATATATATATAAAGATAAATAATATATTATATATATAAATAATATAATATAGTATTTTTATTTATTTTAGTTTTATTTATATATGATATAAATATATATATATAATATATTATCTACGTATTATTTATTATATATTATTATTATAATGTATATAAATTTCAATTTATTTTATTTTAATTTATAAAATTTATTTTAATTTAATTTTTGGAATCTTATTCCAAATCTTATTCCAGCGAATAAGCCTGGACAGCTGTGCTCAACTGACCAGGAGCTTCGGCTCATAAATTCACCGGCTACTGTGGCTCTGCTTAATGCCCGCCGCCCGAAGCAGAGAGTAAAAGACACGTCGATAGTTAATAATAATAACAATAATAATAATACACTTGATAAAGCACCCTCAGAGAACTCAATCTCTTTCGAGGCGCTTTACATTTGCTACAAAGGGAAACGCGATTGAATGGTGAGTAATATCATGCTTGATAAACAACATAAATAACATGGTTAGGGGTGACATGCACAGTGTCAGCATGCATAAGCACATGAAGGACGAATCACAGGGACCCACTAAATGCTGTCCTAAATAGGTGTTTTTAAGTTCTTTTTAAATGTAGTCAAGTCAGGGGATGTTCTGACGCAGGTCGGGAGGGAGTTCCAGGCTTTGGGAGCATACGAACTAAATGCACGGTCTCCAAAGGATTTGTCGTTTGTACGGAGTATTTGTAGACTGTTGGATTCCGAAAAGCGGGTGGTACGATGCTTGGCCTGATGGGGGAGTATATCTGAGAGATAGGCTGGTGCCAAAGAATGAGGTGACCTAAAAGTGAGCTACAGAACCTTGAAGTCGATGCGTTGCTTGACTGGGAGCCAGTGCAGGTCGGCGAGAAGTGGTGTGATGTGGCAACTGCGACGCTCACGACAGACAAGCCTAGCTGCAGAGTTTTGCATCAGCTGCAATTGCCTGGTCACACATGCCGGTAGGCCAGCAAGCAGTGAGTTGCAGAAGTCAAGACGGGATGTCACGAATGCATGGACCAACTTGGACGTGGTATCCTTATCTAAACAAGCCCGAATTTTAGCAATGTTATGTAGTTGAGAGTAGGCAGATTTACTGTGGAGCTGATGTGGTCGTCTAACGAGAGGTCACTTTGGAACATGACAACTAGATTTCGAGCTGATTCAGCTGGAGAATTGCTGGCAGAGCCAATTTTGAGCGTCAGCCTTTCCAATTTCTGAATCACACTAGGCTTGCCCATAACTAGTAAGTTAGTTTCATTACCATTCAATTTAAGAAAGTTTGCTGCCATCCATGTGCGGATGTCATCAATACATGCAGCAAGGGAGTTGAGAGAACTCTACGTGCTGGAGGGCTGGGAGGGATCAAAGCAAAGTACAACTGAGTGTCATCTGTATAGACGTGAAAGGCTAGGTTGTTATTGGCAATCACATCGGCAAGAGGGAGAGTATAAACCGTGAAAAGAACTGGACCAAACACGGTGCCCTGAGGTACCCCATTTTTACAGGTTCCTCGGATGATTTTTGTCCATTCACGTCATTACTCTGGAGTCTCCCACTGAGATAGGACCTGAATCATTGCAGAGCAGTGCCAGTGATGCCCAGGCGAGATGAGAGGCGCTCTAGAAGAACTTTGTGATTGATAGTATCAAAAGCTGCCGAAGATCGAGCAAAACAAGCAGAGACACTCTACCCATGTCTGCATTCCTAAGTAGGTCGTTGTAGACCCTAAGCAATGCTGACTCTGTGGAGTGATTAGCTCTAAAGCCAGACTGGAACTTACTAGCAAGGTTCGAAGTTTCAATATATGAGTTCAGCTGGTCCACCACGACCCGTTCCAGTAGTGTCTTTGATAGGAATGGTAGTAGGGAGACTGGGTGGTAGTTGCTCAAGTTCTCTTGGTCTAGTGTCGCTTTCTTGAGAAGTGGCGTGACTATATCTTTCTTGAAAGGTGCTGGGATATGACCTGAGGCTAATGGCATATTAATGATGTTATTTATGCACGGCAGCAGCAGATCAATGCAACGTAGGAGCAGGACAGTGGGAATAGGGTCCAGAGGACTTGTTGTCTTCTTTGATTGGGACACAAACTTCAGGACTAGATCACTAGTGACCTGCTTAAATGTAGACATTGAGGTGCTGCTAGGAATCGGGGAACAGCATTCTAGAGGGGATGTTGTCATCGCAGGGATGGAATCCCTGATCTTGTCTATCTTCTGCACAAAGAATCGAGAGAAGCGATCGGCATCGCAAGGATCATCAGGTAAGGAGCTAATCTGGGAGCGGTTGAGGAGATGGTTGATCGTCGATATCAGCATTTTTGGATTGTGCATCTGTGACTCCACAATGTTTTTTATAGAAGCTAGACTTGACCTTTGCTAGGATCGATTGGTACGACCTTCAGTAGTCTTCATATGCCTGCCGATGGACAGTTAGTCCTGATCTTTTATATGCTTTTTCAAGCTTTTGCTTAGCAGACCTGACTAGTTTAATGTCTGTGGTAAACCATAGGCCGTCTGGACGAGAGCGCATAGTGCGCTTAGTCAGAGGTGCAAACTCGTCGAGCGTTTCAGCTAGTGTCGTGTTGTAGCTATCTACCAATGATGACAGATCGGAGGGAGGACTGAGCAGCAGAGGTGAAGCAGATACTCTCGCACGGACAGCATCGACGTCAAGGGTCTTGAGGTTTCGCGATTCACAGGTTATTTTAGAGGAGGAGGTGGGCACACACTGTAGATTGAATGAGATCTGCATGTGGTCGGATAAGCAGGATTTAGTAATAATTGGTGATGACAAAGTGCAGTTGTATGAGAAAATCTGGTCGAGTGTGTGACCCTTGATGTGAGTAGGGCCATGCACATGAGCCACAAGAGACAATGAGTCAGTCAATGCACGAAATTTGGTGCTGAAAGCGTCATATAATTTATCAAAGTGAACGTTAAAATCACCCATAACAAGGAAGGATCGATTTCTTGCACACAGAATCGAAATGAGATCGAAGAAATCTGAGATAAAGGAGGATTTGGTACCTGGTGGGCGATAGACTACTGCCACTATCGGTAGCTTGTTTTCGGGTGAGACCAAGACAATTGATTCAAAAGACTGCTTTGAGGGTACTGCAAATGGCTTGAAGTTGAATTTCGAGCGCACGATAAGAGCAACTTCACCTCCAGTTTTGATTGATCTAGGGGTGTGAAAGAACGAGAAACTAGATAGGGTAGCATCTTCAATTGTCGGGCAGTTTACCGATTTTAGCCAAGTTTCAGTTAGGGCGAGCAGGTCGATACCATTTTCAGAAATAAGGTCGCTTATTACCAGAGGTTTATTGCACAGTGAGCGAGGATTCCAAAGGCAGCGTTAAGTCTGGCCGATGGAGTTACAACATGCCTGATGACCACTAAGTTAGAGAGATTCACAGTGACGCATGTGGGGAGCGTGCTGAGCGGTCCGAGACAATGCTAGGAATACCGAACGAGCGGCTACCCAGCTTGCAGGTTCCGCCCAACGAGCGGCGTCTGACCTGGCGGTTCCGGCCACCTCGGCGGCTAGGGGGTGCTTTTCTTTTGTTAATGCATAGTTCATGAATCTTAGCAACAACATTAATATCTAGGAATGCATTTGATCTACGATGACGAAGCGATAGCAGCTGCTGACGATCATAATTAACAAGCAGGTTACTAGCCGCCGGCGTAGCTAAGGCAGCCGCCGGCGTGGGAGACCCAGCAGCCCGAAGCGATAAGCGATTAGATATCCAAAGGCGCGTAATTTCTTACGCGATACGGCTCGGCAGTTGAGACATAAAAATGCTGCAAAGTCCCGTGCAGGTTGCGACAGACGCTGGACGCGAGTTTCTGACTTTCGGTGCGTACGAAGTGAAGGCCCTCTCCCCAGAAGATTTGAGTTTAGTGCGACAAATGGCTAGACGACTGTAACCATAGAAGCGGAGGTAGGAGAATTCGCAGGAGAATCGAAGAGGTAGGCAGTTGTAACAGATGTCAATTTGTAATTATCCAGACAAATACAATTAATTTAACAATAGTAATACAATTAAAATGTATAATTGTATTGCGTCAAGTTGCCATTATCTAGACAATGCTTACAACAGGCCGTACGCACTTATAAATCCGCAGTTGTTACTAGCATCCCGTCATTTATACATAGTAATCTTGTATATTCAAAGTCAACGATTCCGGATTGGACTTTACCTGGAAATATCTCGATGAAGTCAGATCAGTAGGACAAAGACTTACATAACGCTAGGCAGTCCCAGATGCTTCCGGGAACTTAGGGACTTTTGTTCCATCAGGTCGTCACTTTTACCTCTGGCATGAGCAGTTAATTCACCGCTCGAATACTCGCAGCTGTATGCCATTCCACGAACACCGCCGTGTCCGGGCCTTAAGCTTAAATATATTATATATAATTTATTTTGTATAGTGCCCTAAGAAAACTGAGCCTCTATCAGGCCTCGTCATATATGTCGCAACACGCGAGTCCTTGACCTGAGTCGTGTAAGGCGAGCACGCACTTTGACCTCAATCGTTAGAGTCAAGCACCTTAACTCTCGAGCCCGCGCAGGCCGAGAAAATACTGAGAAGACCGGCCCAAATATAGACTAGCTGTTTAGGGTACCTTATAAGATACAGACACGTTAGAAATGGGATCTAAGATTTGACGATTTCCACATATTAGGGAGACATTAAAACAAAAGATTGGACAAACAGCGTCTAACCCAGAAGTAAACCGTAAGAAGCTTATCTACAAATAGCAAATTTATCGAGCTCTGCACCATGGAAAAATCTGTCCCAACTCTTTGAACCTTAGAACATCAAGGTACATGTCTGCGGCTTGTTAAGATACAGGCTCGTAACGTTTAAACGGCTTCATTTACTATGTAGCTTTATGGCCTGTAAATTAAATAGCTCAGCCGATACTTGACGCAACGTGAAGTTTCAAATTTACGTTCATCTCCGCTTATAAAATAGTGGCAGAATTCGTTTCTGGTTTCAGTTAGAATTTTCGCTATAAATGTCAGCAAACGTCCTCGGACTGTATGATCTGCAATCGTGAATATGTAAAGCAAAACACATTCAACCGAAAGTCAGAAATGAACTTCTGAGGTGTTGCATAAGCAGTGATGTACATGCGACATATACTACCTGATAACACCACTTGATGGTATTGTCTTAGGTCGTTTGAATATTTAACTTTCAGCTGCGTATCCGATTCGTCTTAAGCCTGTTCACCTACTTTATTCGTCAATGGGAAGTTTCACCGCTGACAGAGGAAAGCCGATTAAGTTGATGTGCATTTTCGGCGGCATGTAAGTCGCATGTCCTTTCAATGCCTACCGCTCAGATCGATAACTTCATTGGCTTTGTCCATGCATCGTGCACGTTCAAGCGCAGTGCACAGAACGGAGTGCCTGTTTTCCCACGAGCGACTGCATGGAGTACATTACTGGCCATCGCATGGCCGTCGAGCGGCCCTCTAGTGCTTCGAGTGTGACCTTTGCATGCGTAAAACTCAGCCTATCGTCATTCGCCGAGTCTTAACCTGTTTGGGCTGATGATCGCGGTAGCTTAACTTGACCTTGACAATGACCACCAAGAAAAGCTGACGGCCGCGATAGTTGCCAGGGACCTTGACCGCTGCCTCGAGGTCTCGCTGTCCGTCGGTCGCCGTTCTTCTCGTCTAAAATGAATTGCTCCGCCCCGACTGCCCCAAACGCAGGCCTACACCGTCCGTAAAGTGGTTCCGAAGTGACGGGATCGAGATGAATGCCTCTTACGTGATGAAAAATGGACTGGAACTGATTATGCCGAGCTTTTCATACGAGGACGGTACGTACGAATGCAGAGGCTACAACGTGGCGTCTGCGCACCCTGAAACGGCAACGATGAAAGTCACCGCGCTGGGTACGTGCGACTTCAGTACATTCTCTGCTACTGAGCCATGCTTTGCCTTGAACTTCCGGCGAAACTCGATTCCGCGGCTGAGCTGGTAGCTTGGACGGAGTCACTCTAAACCGTGGCAGGGGCGCTTGTATTTGCAGCCGCGCCGTATTTCGCCACGTTGTTTGCAGCTGCGCCGTATTTCGCTAGCACGCCGACTCCACAAACGCGCAACATCGGCGAAAACGTGACGTTCGTGTGCGAGGGTGAGGGCACACCGAAGCCGGTCACGAGGTGGTACATCAACGGCAATCCAACCTCGGGTGAGCGCAGCAGCGTCGCTGGACCATGATCAATAAGTAGTAGCCCGGAGGCTGAAGCGGCAGCGGCGACTGTCGCCCTCGCTTCGCCGTCGCCGCCGCCCGCCACCGCCGCCGCCGAAGCCGCCTTCTTTCGGCCGTGTCGTGCAAGCAGTTCGCGTCGGCGGCTTCTAGGGGTGCGCCGCCCGCGCGGGCGAACCAAGAGCAGCACGCAGCGAGAGCTCGTCGTTCGTGGCGGTTCAAGATTCTCGGCAGGGGCGTGGGGGGCGGGCGCGGGCGGGGCAGGCCTGCGACACGCGGCGACGTAGTAGTGTCAAATCATCCCACACCGCCAAGACGTCTGGACCTAGCCGCTGCTGGCGCTCGCTCTCTTGGAGGGCGGAGGAGGGCCTCGTAAAGACCGCGAGCGCAGGTCGAAAATGTCAACTTTGTAGCGGCACGCAGCTGCGGTAGGTCCGTTCTAAGCCGCCCTCGAGGCCAGGCGTGAGCGAGTCTCGCCCGCTCTCGGCTGCCGCGATCGAGATGACCTCAACTGGCTTTATTCTGGCGTAGCTTTTTATTCTACTAATTATTTTACTTATTTGTTATTCTTTTTATTTTTGTCTGGCGTAGCTTTTTATTCCCTGAATAGGTGACCGCAAAACCTGGATGTGGCTCGACAAAAAAAATCCTCACTGTTGCTCGCACCCGATACAATCTTATCCGCCGCCAAAATCGGGAAGATCTTGTGAAAAAATGTGAAAATGTGAAAAAATGGACTGTCGGCAGCAGCATAAAAATCGGCGTGTGCTCAAACGCAGCGACTCGATACGGATGAATACGGATGGCAGGGTGAACGTCACCGTGAATCCTGGCTGCGGCATGCTCCAATGTTGCCGCTCAACAAGGATCGTCGCGGGAGGAGGAAGAACCTGTAGCGTAATTCCAACGTAATGCTGACGCGATTGTCTTGGACACGCACAGAGTTCCCTCTTCTCTTGCAGCGAAACGTTCGCTGCGCTGCTTATCAGAGAAAGCTGCTGGCAATCATCACGCTCTCTCCGACGACGACGACGACGCTCCGCCTTTCTGACAACTGTCGCGCCGCCCATGCCAAGACCCTCTTGTATATATCTATTTATCTCTATGTGCAGCCAGCACAGGGAAAATCGTGCTCGACGGACCCAGGATGACGATTGTTAATCTGACCCCGAGAGACTCGGCGGCCATTCAGTGCAACGTCACAAACGACCTGTTCGGATGGGAAGCGGCTGGCTTTTATATTAACGTCCTTGGTAATTCGCTAGGCGCGGCGTCGCGATGACCTTCTCCTACACACAATCGTCGATATAACCAATCTATTAAGCCGTCAAGACGGCTATCGTGTTTCTCGCTTCCGGCCGGCATTGCTTCCGGCACTGAGCTGCCGCTCTCCGACACTCGGCGGTCCTTGGTAGGATGTGCGTAAGCAAAGCAAAACGCCGCGTCCGCTTTTCCAGTCGCGAGACTGATATCCATCTAAAAAAATCCGTAGGCAATAGCGATCTCTAGTCCCCAACAAAGCCGGCTTGAGAGGTTAATTTGCACGCCCTAGACACTGCAAGAATAAGGACACGAAAGAGCGGCAGCTTAGCCAAGGCCAGTCGCCGTACTACTGAGCGCGTAGGTACCGCAGCTACCAGCGTCGTCTACTTCGCCGCCTCAGAGTTTTAGCCAGAGGTTAGGTGCTCGTATTTCAAGACCTAGGTCGTGGGTTCGAATCCTGCTGCAACCGATTTGTAATTGCCCACCGCAAGCGATGCAGAGAAGAGAGAGAGAGAGAGGGAGGGAGGGAGGGAGGGAGGGAGGGAGGGAGGGAGGGAGGGAGGAGAGAGAGAGAGGAGAGAGAGAGAGAGAGAGAGAGAGAGAGAGAGAGAGAGAGAGAGAGAGAGAGAGAGAGAGAGAGAGAGAGAGAGACAGAGAGACAGAGAGAGAGAGAGACAGAGACAGAGACAGAGAGAGACAGAAAGATAGACAGAGAGAGAGGGAGGGAGGGAGGGAGGGAGAGAGAGAGAGAGAGAGACATAGCTGCTACGGCTCTTGTGTATATACAGCATGCTGCTGAATCATCTAACCTTAACTTTACTAGAGCTCGTCTCCATGAGGCTTGGCGAAGCCGGGCTGGCACGAGCACGAGGTACGAGCATGGGCACGAAGGAAATTGCCTGGCTGCTGAGTTGGTTTACCCTGGCTACTCAGGGCTGGCCGTGCCACCCGCTTTTTCTCGGAGCCGCCCCCTTCCGGCCGGTGGCGTCACTCGTGCAAGCGCATTTACTTGCGTTTCGTTCGAGCGAATCCGGTCGGCTGACCTAAACGCTCCAAATCGTCGCTGTAGAGTCGTTCGTCGCACAGAGACACCGGGCGCCGAAGCTGCAAGCCGGCGCGCCGCCCTCGCTGGTGCGGCACGCAGCTTCGGCGCTCTCAGTACCCAAGTGACCAATTCTTGCCATTGTGTCAACGTCAATGAGTCGCCCTCACAGAGTTTGGGCACATGGTTCTCCGAACACTATGAAGTTATGGGACATGTAAAGTGCATAGAAAGAGATTGAGTTCTCTGAGGGCGCTCTGTCAAATGTATTATCATCATTATTATTATTATTATCATTATTATGACCCTCTCGGAAAGGATTGCCTGCCATAACATGGCGGAGCACTAGCCCAATAAAATTAGCTCTATATTCACTCATAAGCACCGTAGATTTTCCTTGTTACCAAATTCAAATGGATCTGCATCGACAGTGACCTAAAAGCAATTCACATGAGCTAGTGACATAGAGAAAGAGAGAGAGAGAGGGTGAGAGAAAGAGAAAGAAAGATAGAGAGAGAGAGAGAGGGAGGATATAGAGAGAGGAAGGGAAAGAGAGAGAGAGAGAGAGAGAGAGAGAGAGAGAGAGAGAAAGAGGGGGAGAGAGAGAGCGAGAGAGAGGTGACAGAAGAGACGACGACAGGGAGTTTTCCGCAAGCGTGAGATTTGTTTGGCCAGGATTTGATATGGCGGTGAATTCAATTGGTTCATCTTTCAGTGCTTTTGAGAGTAGTGCAACATCAATTAGGACATTTCTCGTAAATGACGATTGGCAAAGTGCACTTTTCAGCCCGTCCGAGCTTTGACGGTGCGTTTGACACACTTTACGACAGCACGGCACCGCTCACTCGCCGCCGGAGCGAACCAGGTGGCTCGCTGTAATGCTGCTGCTGCCATCGCCGCCGAAGCAGTATGGCCGCCCGCTAGCGCCGGGCGTGAGCGCCGATCCGACTCGACGAGTCGCTGCGACTCGGGTCTCCCAGATCCTAGACGTTCAGCCGGTCCAGCCGCTGCGCACGGCGCATGCGCGACGACTTCGAGCTCCGCCCGCTCGTGCCCTGCGGGTGCTTAACTGGGTTTTAGCGCCACCTAGCGGAACATTATTTGTTGGGTTTCCCGTTTGCAATATTTACTGCTCTTCGTTACCGGTACAGGCGAAGGCTCTGTTGAAAGCACATCCGCTCCTCCCGGCGGCGAGGAGCACGAAATCGGCTACCCTTCTTCGCCCGACGAGTGCGAGTAGTGCTACCCTGCGCACCACTGCGGAGCTCGGTGGAGCGGGGTGACGAAGAGCTGACAACATCGAGGCCCCAGTTCGTCCCATGCCTGAGTTCGGTCTGCTTGGTGCATCGACTGCTGCTGCCGGCGCTCGAACTATTGCCGAAAGGAGCTACATACAGTTTCCTGCGATGCGCTTGGGTTTGTTGGTTTCGCTTTTGCTGCCGACAACGGCGACGCTTTAGCTCGACCGGTCGCAGGGCGGAAGGACTCGCTGTCGCACGAGTCTGTCTTATGCCATCGCCGCTCTAGCTGCCTCCGCTTTGGTAGCTCTTTCGCTTCTGCTTCCCACCTTCACACCCACCTTGCTTCACACCCATCTTGCTCCTCCGTCATTACTAATTACTTTGCTTATTATTATCGACTATTATTATTAATATTATTAATTACTGTTGTTAATTACTCCGTTATTGTTACCGTCGTCCCCAGTTTGTGATGGCGCTGTTAATGATGGCAGTTAGTGATGGGGGTGACGGAGCCTGCCAGGCAGCGGGCCGACGAGCTAGCAGCGAAGCGGCGTTTTGGAGTAGTGGGGAAATCATCAGAGCAAGATATGCAAACTCTCGCGTTCAAAGATATTCTGCTTGGCTGCTTTCAGACCATCGAGCTTTGGCCGGACGCGCCGGCAACACGGTACCGTACGGACCTAAACCAGTAGCGAGCAGATTGCCAGCGACCGGAAGCCAAATAGGTCACACGGCCGCGCTCAGCTAGTGGGCGCGAATCCGTAAAAGGAAGACAGGGATGAAAAGGAAGATCCCGAAGTCTGCTCGATGCCACCGCGTCTCACCCGACCGCACCACATTGGCATGCAGACCGGTCGCTTTCGGCGAAGCGTCGTCGTGCTTTCGAGTCGGAGGGCAGTTTCAGAACTGCCACCGGCTGACGTGACGATACGTCGGTGCCGTCGCCGTCGGGGGGGGTGGGGATGCACGTGGTCTGCCGGTGCGGTATCTGCCGTGCTGCCAACAATCTAGAAAGTCTTTCTCAGTGTGAGACTCCAGAGTATTGACGTGAATGGACAAAGATCACCCCGTCTTTCTCAGTGTGAGACTCCAGAGTATTGACGTGAATGGACAAAGATCATCCGAGGTACCTCTGAAATATGGGGTACCTCAGGGCTCCGTGCTAGGTCCGGTTCTTTTTACGGTTTATACTCTCCCTCTTGCTGATGTGATTGCCAAGCACAATCTAGGCTTTCACTTCTACGCGGATGACACTCGGTTGTACCTTTGCTTTGATCCCTCCCAGCCTTCGAGCACCTCAAATTCTCTCAACTCACTTGCTGCATGTATTGATGATATCCGCAAATCGATGGCAGCAAATTTTCTAAAACTAAACGATGATAAAACTAACTTACTAGTTATGAGAAAACCCAGTGTGATTCACAAATTAGAAAGGCTGACGCTCAAAATGGGCTCTGTCAGCATATCTCCAGTTGAATCAGCTCGAAATCTAGGTGTCATGTTCCAAAGTGACCTCTCATTAGACGACGCATCAGCTCCACAATCAAGTCTGCCTACTTTCAGCTGCATAACATTGCTAAAATTCGGGCATCTTTAGATAAAGAGACCACGTCTAAGTTGGTCCATGCATTTGTGACACTCCGTCCTGACTTCTGTAACTCACTGCTTGCTGGCCTATTGACATGTGCAATCAGGCGATTGCAGCTGGTGCAAAACTCCGCAGCTAGGCTTGTCTGTCGTGAGCGTCGCAGTTGCCACATCACACCACTTCTCGCCGACCTGCACTTGCTCCCAGTCAAGCAACGCATCGACTTCAAGGTTCTGTAGCTCACTTTTAGGTTCCCTCATTCTTTGGCTTCACCATACCAATCAGATCTACTCCCACATCAGGCCAAGCATCGTACCACCCGCTTTTCGGAATCCAACAGTTTACCACTACCTCGTACAAACCTCAAATCCTTTGGAGACCATGCATTTAGTTCGTATGCTCCCAAAGCCTGGAACTCACTCCCGACCTGCGTCAGAACATTCCCTGACCTGACCACATTTAAAAAGAAACTGAAAACACACCTATTTAGGACAGCATTTAGTGGGTCCTGGTGATTCGTCCTTGATGTGCTTCTGCGTGCCGACACTGTGCATGCTGCCACTAACCACATTTGCATGCTGACCCTGTGCATGCCACCCCTAACTATGTTATTCATTTTGTTTGTTTATCAAGCATGATATTACTCACCATTCAATCGCGTTTCCCTTTGCAGCAAATGTAAAGCGCCTAGAAAGAGATTCAGTTCTCTGAGGGTGCTTTATCAAGTGCATTATTATTATTATTATTAAAGTCAACTTGGTCTGTCTCCAGAGATTCCAAGCAGCGTTTTCAGGGAGGGGCGGAAGCGACTATAGCGACCCTGTAGCCTCAGACACCGGGAGCCGTTCGGTGCTCTTCAAAACGGACATTGACCTCCCCTCAATCAACGGAAATGACGATCCCCCACAACCTCCTATTAGATTTAGGTAAGTTCGCGTGGGGTCAATGTTCGAAAAGTAGTAATGTTTTGAACGTTATAGAGCCTAGGGCTCAGCCTCGACCCTCAATCTCGCAGAGCTCGATCGAGTGTCTTCGTCTGAGACCACTAGTCTCTATAACTTTCAAAACCTGACTACTCGCTCAACACTAGACTCGCTTTGCTCGGCATAGTGTTTTTGCCTACTTCGTTGTTTATCATACCGCACTCTAACATAATAAAATTTGATTTAAAGAATTTTTGTATATAGCATAAGATATGACTAACAATGATTATGTTATGCGACGTGAGGGTGAAAATGTTAGCGATCATGCTAGACGTGTTAGAGAAGAAGTGCGAAAAAGAACAGGGCTTTTGCCTAAGTATCCATTTTCAAAGGCTAGTTTAGATAAAATGATATTTATCTTGCAAGTAATTCCAAATACAAAAGTAGAAATTCCTATCAAAAGTAAAGAAGTAAAGAAAAGGCAGTGGTTATTTGAGAGAGAATCAAGAAGATTAGTGAGAATTGAAGAGAATGGTTGGTTTTTAGGAATAACGTCATCCGACGGTAAGTTTATGGACTATGAGTAGTTGGTTTAGATAGAGGTGAAATAGACTTTGATAAAATTTATGATAGAACTGTCGATGCACTTATTAGAGTGATAAGGCACATACTCAAGAACAAGAAAGGATTAAAAATGACCATGATTGTATCTCCAGTTCTAGAATCAGAAAACGGAGCTTTCTGCTATCAGCCATTTTCTGGCATACCTAATGTAAAGATAAATAGGGTTAGTAATATTGAGTCTATTATTAAAATGCAGTTCGCTTCTTTTAAAGAGAGAATTGAAGAGTAGCTAGAGAAAGGATCTAGTTGGAGCCTGTCTGCAATTAATGCTTTATATGCAAAGTTTACTCATTTTAGACATCGTTTTGGAGGGAGTTATTTACCTATGCCTAAAGGATTAGAGAAAAAGAGATCAACCTTGAATATAAAGAATGAATCAGATAACTGTTGCGCATTGTGGTGCATACTAAGATTTCTTCATCCTAGAGACAATCATCCAGAGTCAACTGCAGATTTAAATCAGATACTTTTTGAGAAATATAATCATCTTATTCCTACTTTGACTGACTTGTTTAATGTAAGACCTGGTTATTCTCAAGCGTTAAGTGTTTCAGACATACCTAATTTAGAAAAACTGTTTGACATTACGATAAATGTTTATGAGTATTGCAGCAGAGATTTAAGACCACTTCTTATAGTCAATGAGGAAAATGAGAAGCACTTAGATCCTCTTTTATATGGCAATGAAGATAAGACAGTCTCTCATTATGTAATCATTAAGAATTGTAATGGACTTTGCAGAAGTTCAAAGGGATTTGGCACTCAACTAACCTGTAAGAGATGTATCTGCAGATTTTATTCTCAAGACAAACTTGCACAACATATTGATGCATGTAAGAAGGGAAACGATGGCAGGTCTAGAATAAAAATGCCTGAGGAAGGAGAAAAGTGCTACTTTAAGGAATACTCAAAAACATTATGGTGTCCCTTTGTTGCTTATGCAGACTTTGAATGTTTGCTTAGCGATGTGAGAAAAACTGATAAGGAAGATAGTAGTATTCCTAAAGGTTCTTTTCAAAAGCACATTCCATATTCAAGTGCCTATACAATAATAGATTATACAGGAAAAAGAAGAAGTTTCAAATTGCTTAAGGGACCAAATAATGTAAGAGAGTTAGTAAAGAACCTACCAAAGGAAGTAGATTAAATCAAGAATGAGTTGCGAGAGACTCTTCCTAAATACAAAAAATATAATTATGAGACTATGACCAGTGAAGAGAATAAGGGTGCCAATCAGCAGCTGTCTGTTATATTTGCAATTTAGATTTAAAAGAGGATAAGGTTTTAGATCACTGTCATCTTACTGGCCAATATCGAGGCGCTGCACACAACGAGTGTAATCTTAATGTTAGTATTAATCCAGATAAGTTTAAGCTTCCTGTGTTTACGCACAATCTAAAAGGTTATGACTCACACCTGTTGGTTCAAGAGTTTTATGATCAAAAACTTGAAAAAAGCGTAATTGCAAACAATATAGAAAATTATATAAATATTGAAATTGGAGCTCTTAGTTTTAGAGATTCACTTCAGTTGCTGAATAAAGGGCTACCAGACTTAGTTAAGAATGTTGTCAAGTAAAAGAAACCACTAGCGTATACTAGGGAGCAGTTCGCTATGCTTAGCGATAAAGAATTTGAATTGTTATCAGCAAAGAGAGTTTTTCCGCATGAATATGTTGATTCTTTCTTAAAGCTAGAAAATAAAAGTTTACCGCTAATAAAAAGTTTGTATAGCACATTGAACGACAGCAACATTGGAGAAAAGGATGATGATAGAGCGCAAGAAGTGTGGACATTAATGAAGAAGATTGACCCACTCACTGAAGATACGTTGGAAAAATATAGCGATATCTATCTCACAATGGACGTTTTTCAACTAGCTGATGTTTTTCAACATTTTAGACATCTTTCAAAGAGAATATGGATTGATTGGATCCTGCTAACTTTCTTACTGCTCTTGGTTTAACTTGGTGTGCAGGTTTAAGGTTTTCAAAAGTTAGATTAGATTTATTATCAAACTTTGAAGACTTCAACTTCTTCGAGAGTGCAATCAGAGGAGGAATAACACAAGTATCTTGCAGGCATGTTAAGGCGAACAACAAAATGGCATCTAATTATGATAGCACAAAGAAGAAGAGTTGGCTACTTTATGTCGATGCAAATTCGCTTTATGCAACTGCGATGACTCAATTCCTACCAACAAGTAATTTTAAGTTTTTAGATGAGAAGCAGATTAAGTCATTTACAAACAAAAAAGTACTGGGAATAAAAGAAAATTCAAAGACTGGCTATGCTTTTAAGGTTGACATGCACTGTCCAAAGGATTTACATAATGTTTATTCTGATTATCCTCTTTTACCTATTAAGAGAGAAGTTGCAACAGATGAGTATCCATCTTATCAAAATAAAAAATTTAGCTAAAGATGATCATGAAAGTAAAGTTGAGAAGTTGATTCTTGATCTGAAACCAAGAGAGAAGTACATTATTCATTATAGAAATTTACAGTCTGCCTTAAAAATGGGAAATGTCTTGACAAAGATGCATAGAATAAAGAGTTTTTCGCAAAGTGATTGGTTGAGTGGTTACATTAAAAATAACATTGAGAGAAAAAAAAATGCTAAAGATGAGTTTGAAAAAAATATTATAAGTTAAAAAATAATGCATTCTTTGGAAAGACAATTGAAAATGAAAAGGGGAGGGTAAACATTGAGTTATTCGATTTAAAGTTCGATAGAGATGTTACAGTATTCAATAAAAAAGTTATGAGTGCAAGATTTAAGGATAGAAGGCTCTTCAACATGGATCTTGTTAGAAGAGAAACGACGAAGCCTGAAATCTATCTTAACAAACCGATTTATTTAGGTTTCGCTATTCTTGAGGTATCAAAATTAGTTATGCAAGACTTTTATTATAATACGATGAAAGATAATTATGGAGATGCGCTGACACTTGCATATACTGATACTGATTCTTTAGTCATGAAGATAAATACAGGTGATGTTTATAAGGATTTTGAGAATTATATTGATCATCTAGATCTCTCTGATTATCCAAAAAATCAAGAAGTGTGGAAATTAGAAGAATTTGAGAAAATGATGGAATACAACAAAGGAAGTTTAGGAAAATTTGAAGATGAGATTTCAGAGAAATATACAATTGACATAGAAACAAAAGATTTAAATAGAGATACAAATGGAATTATGATAGAGAATTCTGTTGTACTAGATGAGGGAGTTTTCTTAAGACCAAAATTGAATTCTATGCAATAGCAGTTGCAACTAAGAATGGCATAGAAGTGAAGTCTTCAGCGAAGACAGCTCAAGGTACAAAAAAGGATGTTGTAAAGAAATGTTTATCACACTCGGATTATATCGGATGTCTTAAGACTGGTAATGATGTTTATCGTAGTCAATCGAAATTTCAAACAAGAAATCATCATATTTATACTATAACACAATAAAAAAAGCACTATCAGCTTTCGATTCAAAACGATACTGGTTGGACTGTGGAATCTGTAGCTATGCTTGTGGGCACTACAGAATTGCTGATGCGTTGAGTAATAATCTAAATCCAGGACGGTGAAATACTTGCAGTATTGGTGAATTAAATATAGATGTCCAAACAAAAAAGGGAAGAAATCATTAAACCTAAACCAAAAGTAGAAGTAGAACATGATATACGAAAGATAACAAAAGAAGTGTATGAATTACAAATAGAAATGGAGTATGAAAGAGCAAAAGAAGAATTAGTTTTTGAGATGGCAGGAATAAATTTATATTAAAAAATAAAATTCTTTATTTTAAGAAATAGAAAAAGTTGAAATTGAAAATGAAAAAGTTGAAATTGACAACGAATCTGAATATGAGAGTGAGTATGAAAGTGATGATCCAGATTACGAGCCAGAAGAGGATGAAACTGAAGAAGCGGAATCAGATTATTCAGAAAGTAGCGATGAAGGAGATCCTAATGAAGGTTATGAACAAGCATTTAATTTTGAGGAAGAAGTAGAATAAAATTACGTAAATGAAGAATATTAACTATAAAAAAATTATAATTAAATAGAATGGTTGTTTCTAGAATTCTTAGTTGTGAACAATCAAGAGATATGGCTCTTAAAATTTGTCTACAAAAGTTAAACAGAGTAGATCAGAGAATTGCCAAGCATTCACCTGATAAACTTATTCCAGATTGGGATAGCTCGTACACTGCTGTTCTTGTTGAGATTTGCGATACCTGTGATAAACTAATGGAATGTAGAAGTAAAATAAATTAAATGCTGATAGAAGCAGAAAAGAAATCAAAAACTCCAAAAATGAAACATGGTGTACAAATTAATTAATTTTGAAATACATGTTTTTCTTCATAGTATATATGGAAATAAAAAATTATAAAATTATTAATGCAATTCAAGACATTAGTAAAGGTAGAAAATTAAAATTAAATGATAAACTTATTAAAATTATATTTGATATGTGTATTCATAGAGATAAGTATGAAGAACTTAAAATGAAAGCAAGAGAATTAATAAAAGATTAGTTTTTTGTATTTTTTATAATAGTATGGGAAATATCGGAAACTACAGCTGATATCACTGATCCCAACTCTTGCTACATCTGCAACTCTGCTAAAAGCATATGTTGACTATCTTGTAAAGTCTAGAATGACTGCTTATGATCAACAAATACCCGACTCAGATATCTCAATTATTACAGATACTTCTGTTAACTAGTTTTATATTGATGAGTGCGACATTGAAGCACAAAAGGTAGTCGCTTCTGGAATGGTAAGTGTAACAAGTGATCTTTAAGCAACAGTTGGAACTAAAGTTGATACTCTTCTTGATACACCTGGAGAAATCTCTGGTTATACAACATGGATTGCTAGCCAGCTGCCAACACTTTCAACAGTTATCTCAGGCGTTGCAGGAATGAAACCTGATATCTCTGGAATTGTTGAAGATGAGTGCTATGCAATTCTACCTGATATCTCTGATGGAACTAGCGCTAGACAAAAGGCAACACTCGCTGCTCCTGCTGCTCCTGCTGCTCCAGTTGTTGTTGCTCCAGCAGTTGTTGACCCAGCTGCTCCAGTTTCTGATACAATTCCAACAACCACACTGTAAATAATTTATTTATATAGAAATGAATGTTGAAACTAGAAGTAAAGATTGTTTAACAGTAACACAAGGACAACAGTTTACGAATATTAAGATTTGCTCATATCCAATGAGGAGAATTGAAGATATTAGGAGTGCACTTTTAGAAGTATTAAAATTAGTTTTAGAATACGAAGCTTTAAGATTTAATGATTATGAATCAGAAATGACATATATATTTACAAAAGTTAGAGATGGATCAATCTTTTCAGAGTTTCTTAAAGATTTGAAAATAGATAAAATAAATAGTCTTAAATCAGAAGCATACTCTAAAAAAATAGAATTAACAAAACAATTAACAAGAAAAGAATGTAGTTTACCAACAGAGTTTATTCAAGAAAGTTTAGATTGGAGAGTTTAAATATCTACTATTCTAAAAATAATTCGTTCCATCTGTAGCCATAATAAGAAAAGTAGGAATAAGAGTATTATCAATAGTAGTATCAGTAGTAGTAGTTGTTGTTGTAGTAATAGGAGTATAATCAATTAAATTTTGAGTTGGGTATATAAAATCACTAACTAGATCAATTTCAATAACATCTAAATCACTTGGAGTAACAAGATTATTATAGTTTAAAACAGGAAAACTACTAGTCATGAATATAATGCTAAATGCACCATAATTAACTATATTAAACTGTGTTATATAGTCACTTAATAATAACATATAATTATCTTCAACGCCATAATACGACATATTAAGAAAATTAAAAAAGAAGTTCGGGGAGTAAAGTTTGTGCTTGTAGTTTCTAACTATAAATTTACCAATATTTTTAATTGGCAACGTGAGTTTTACTTTAGCAACATAATAGTTTACTCTTGTCAAATTAACATCTTTTAATATAATTGATCTTTCACTTACTTTTTTTTCTGCTGCATATAATACTGGAATGTATTTTTCATTAACTATTTGCAATGTCATTGCTCATTGATTTCTAACAAAAATACTATCATAAACATCCTTAATGTTTATTGTTAACTTTGTGTAAGTAAGTTTTTTTCTTGATAGATCATATACTTCAGTCAAGTAGCAGTTATCACTGAATATATGAGCATCATTATAAATTGACACATTTTCTACTTTAGTGAAAGTTAGGGAACCATTACTATTTATAAGCCCATAGTGGACTTTATTTCTTAAGTATACTTCCGAAGCATCAAATACTGTTTTCGCCATTTATTTCATTACTAATATGTAGGTCATTTTCTGTTAAATCTCCATTTACTGTCAAATCTGCCTTAGTATCAGTGTACTCTTTTGTTGCGACATCGTGTACTTTTATCAAAGCTAGTACATTGACATATTTTTTGAGTTTGCAGATATGTTTCCTCGTATAAATTGATCAGAATCTTTTCTTATATAGTGGTTATCAGCAAATGATTTTCCAACAGCTTCTAATGGATCTATATTATAAATAAATATAAATAATGTACTTGATAAAGCGCCCTCAGAGAACTTAATCTCTTTCTAGGCGCTTTACATTTGCTGCAAAGGGAATTGCCTCCAAGATTTACTATTCTATTTTCAGACATATCAAGCGTTCCATCCAGTCATCTGTAAAAAAAAATTCTGCTAAGCATTTATGCTACTGCTATATAAACTGTAACATAAATTTCTTAATCTAACAAGCCTGATCTGGATATACAAGTAGAATTAGTAACTATTATTTTACTAGTATCTAACATATAGCTACCATACAACTGATCGTTCTTCGCAGTTAGTGTTGATGGTGGAGGCATAAGTACTTTTTTTATTCCAGAAACTTCATTCATACGTTACTCCAAGAATAAATATACCTCTAGGGATTATAATGTTATTAACGTTAGCAATCCATCTACCATTAAGTGTTCTACCATATATTTGTGTAGTTAGCGACCTATCCATAGCTCCTTTAAAATTTATAATTGTAGCATTTGCATTTACTTTTTTAGATAGCCAAGATTTACCCCATCATTTGGATTTACAGGTTCATTTAGTATAATAATTGGATGATTATTCATTTTCAAAGTTCCACTCATTACTGGATTGCTATATTTTACAAAGTTAGCATCCATATATGCAACAGTTGCAACGTTAGTATCCAATGATGGTATTACTGTATTAGTAATATTTAATGTTCCAGTTACAATTAAATCTCCATTAACAGTTCTATCATTCTTTGGTAGTTTTGTCTCAGCATAATCTTTTGTAGCAGCATCACATGCATTTACAGGATTGGCAAGATCTATCACTCTATGATTGTTCATATCAAGATCTCCATCTGCAGTTGTTCCTCTAGAGACTTTTGTGACAAAGTTTGTATCTATATACTTTCTGTTTACAACATCTGCAGGATCAACAGGATCTCCAAGATTTTTTATTAGACTTTGATTCATATATAAAGATCCATTCATAATATATCCAGTTTTACGAATGTGATTTTTCGAGTTAGATCCTTGAGTGAGAAGAATCAACTTATTGTTTTGTAATAATATCTGAATCTTTCAAAGGAGTAATTATGTTTGATCCTAGGTCAAGAGTACTATTTGAGTCACCATTGAAAACTTGAGTTTTACTTTTTAGTAAACCATATTTTATTACTTTGTAAGGTCTAGAATCTTGATATGTAGTTCCATCAGCAGAATTTCCTGATATACCAGTAATATTTCTACAGTTCAACTGAGATAAGAGTTTTGCACCATTCTTTGGAAGTAAATTTGATAGACTAGAAACAGAAGCTATTTCTCCTGAAACATAAGTTGCTATAGTATTCAAAAAGTTTGAATTTAGAGCATAACCTAATCTTATTGCGTCTCCATCGTTTACTGGAAAACCAAGATTTGTAATACTATTTCCATTAGCATTAAGGTCGCTAAAAATATGACTATTAATCTTGCTAATATTATCTATTCTTATATATATGAAAAAAATAAAAGGAGATCTAAAATCTGGCTTGGATACAACAAAAGAAGTGTTATCGGGAACAACAACTGCAACTGAGCTTGGATCAAAAGCAACAAAAGTTGCTCCAAAGATTGCAGTGAAGCTAAGTCTACAAGCATCAAATAAGATGGCAACTATTGTTCCAAAAGTTTTGCAGTTATTCAAAGCTATCGGAACTGCTACAAAAGCATTGGGTGGATTTTTGTCAGGTGTAACATGAATAGTTGATCTTGGTTTATTTATAAAAGAAATTGTGGATGATATTGCTTCCGGAAAGTATGGCAATGTCTTCTGGAAAAAAATTGAAGATAAAAAAGAAAGATTGACAAAAAAGGTTGCAAGTTTAGAGCTTGGCTTTTACATAAACAAGATTTTGTTAGAATCAGAAAAATCAGGAAGTGATTTGTACTTAAATCCCAGTAAATTTCTTTCAGATACATTCGGAGAAGAAGTGTCGTGGGACGCTTCTCAATTAGATACAAAGACTTGGAGTAAGAATTTTCTTGAAGTAAGATCAGGAGGTTTTCTTCCAGCAATTCCAGCTATTATAGCAAGTATAGCGTCTATTATTGGAGCTGTTGGTTTAGGAGTAAGTATTGCAGTAACTGTTGCAGGTTTAGTAAAAACGATTATTGATGCAACTATGTATACAGCTAATGCACCTAAAATGGATACCCATGAAGAACGAATGAGTGCTTTAAATTTACAAAGTTCTAGATTAAAAAATGCTATTGTAGATATAAAAATATGATAGAATTACTTGATAGAAACATTGATATTGATTTAAGTGAAAAAGTACAGAATTCAGAGGTGAAAAACAGATTGGACTATCTTAAAACAGGAAGAGATCTAGTAGAAAAATCTGGAGTTGCATACAGCGATGAGTTAAAAAGAGACATAAAAAGTGGAAAGTAGTACAATTGGCGGTAAAAAGTCCTGCGACTATAAGGCGGAGTCTGCAATGCTTCTGGCTAATCTGTTTTCTAGAGGAGCGACGCAAGAACAGATATATAACGAAATGAAAAAACTAAGAGATGAGTTGAAAGTCATATTTAAGAGCTAAAAATCTGTGTGGCGAACTATTTGATTATTTCCAGTAAGTGTATAAGTAAAGTTTAGTCGTGCGAATTGTATGTGCAAACGTATTGCTGCAAGGTCACGCGCTTCAGCGGCAGCTACAGGATTGTCATAGTATCCTAGGTGATATCTAATTCCATCTATTGCAATACGCGCATTCCACTCTCTAGCACGTGAATGCCAGTTTGCTCCAATTAGGTTTGAGGTGTTATCTTTTCTTATTCTTCCTTTATTTCTATTATTTTCTGATCGAGTTGCCTCTCGTAAATTACTGAAACTATTGTTTAATTTATTATTGTCTATGTGATCCAGCTCTTGAAGAGGGAACTGTTCAGTCACTGTTAACTATGCAAGACGGTGAGCCCGGTGAATTTTGAAATCTATTCGTATCTCTCGATAACCACCATGGCGAATTGTTCCAGCAACGCTCGCCGCTCTTGCTTTTCTTCCCCCCCCCGTTTTGTTCTCCAGAAAAGAATTCTCCAGAAAAAGAACAGCATTGAAGCAACTCAAGAACTCGATTTCTAAAGGCTTCAACCTGATTCATTTTTAATATACATTAGTTGTATCTGTCTTTAAATAAAAAAAAATAGTTAGCATAGAAATGGAATATCACGAGACAAAGTTAAACCTATAAAATCATCAAGTAAACTTTATCCATAAATCTGATAAACCTATTTCAATCAGGCTAAAAAAAAGAAGACTTACCAGGCTCAGTTCAAATCTTTGTAACAAAAACACAACTTGCTAGAATTGAAAAGTGCAAATAAAAAAACACTGGCCTACAATTAAATTTATCATTGAAACAATTGAAACAAAATAGAAGACAGGGCAGTGGAATCGTAGACTTCATAAATAAACTGTGTGGTGGAAGAGAATTTCAGATTAAATTACCGGCAGGTGTAAAATTAGAAAATGTTCCAGGTGGTTCATTCAACGGTACTCGTCGTTAATCTTTTGCCGGCCCAGGAACTAAGTTTACCCAACGTATGAGTGAAGGCTATACTGGAATAAATGATTTAGATAACGGGGCTTTAGTCCATGATAGTCTCTACACCGAAACTTCATCAATGGCAGAACCTCAAAGAACACAAAAAAAACCTTGTCGGACTTGGTTCTGGCAGAATCTGCTGCTAGAATTGCGCTTGACCAAAGACAACAAAATTACGTACGTGAAGATGCTAATATGGTTGCAGCTGTTATGGCGGCTAAGGCAAAATTAGGCTTGGGAATCAGTGGAGCATTAAACGACTCATTTGCTACTGATTTTCTAAAAGATAAAGTTAGTAATCCAGCTAGCCTAAGTAAGATAAACAATTATGCCCGTGGAATAGTTGATAGAATGCTTGATATCACTAGTAAAAGGATCTAAAAAATTTAACTTACAACTAATTTTTATATTTATTTTATACTTTTAAAACTCTGCGGGATTAAAAACCGATCTCTTTGGCGAACCATAAACTTTTACCTGGTCAATCTTTAATCTAATATTTAATCTTGCTTCATTATTATAGTATTCTTTTGAAGCATACCATCAAGAAAAACTACCATCAAGAATTCCAGTTATACAAAAATCATTTCCTAATTTCTTAATTACGTATATAGGACTAGATACTTTAATTTGTTTATTATTCTCATCAAACATAATACTTGGTTTTTTCCAAAATCAAATCTAATTCCAATTGTAGATCTTGCACTAACATTAAATGACTTAAAATCCAATTGTTCACGAGATCTATCTACGATATTCTGAAGAAATGGAAGTACTTCTTCTGTTATGTACATCCATGCGCTAAGATAAGGTTTTGAATCTTTTGAAATTTTCTCTTCAACATGAACATGTGCAGGTTTTCCCTTAGGAATAACAACAGCAGAATTTTGGAGTACTACAAATTTTTTTTCTTGATTTTCCATTCTATATAGTGGAAATATTTTGCTTAATTCAAATTAATAATTGCATGACTGTACCAAAATCGAAAAATTCCATTAGTTTAAGGAAGATAAAGCACCTCATTCCACAATCCGTTTGATTAAAATTTTGCAGTTGAAAAGTTTGAAAACTCGGTGTAACACCGAAATACTCAAATACTTTTGGCATTGGTGGTGCACCGAATGAATCGAAGTAAAAACATAGATCTCCTACCTTTTTAAGTGCTACCCAATGATATATTGCTAGATCTGATTTACCAGTATTGCAAATAAGACACTCATTTTGTTTTATAGAGTTTAACTCATCTCTTGCAAATACACCTCTGAAATTTTCTTATATCTAATTCTTTTACATATTCATTTATTTCAGTATCAGTCAGTGGCGTACTTTTTACTTTTTTTTCTAAACTGTTGATAGTTGTTCTTAGTTCAGAAAGTGTTTGTTCTTTACTAGCTCCGCTCGTTACACTCGCATCAAACTTTTTACCATGTGACAAAACTCCGGTACCCAACTTCTTTCCATAAGTCAAAACTTCGCTAGCTGCACTTCCTCCAAATTTCTTTCCATGAGCTAGAACTCCAGAACCACTTTCTGATCTAAGTTTTCCAAACTTTGACTTTTTACTCTCACAAATAACACAAATTGCTTTAATCATTCCTCTAAGACTTTTTGTACTATCTATCTCAACATATCCCTCATGAATGCTATCTGTAGGCTTTTTGCATTTCAAGCAGTAAATTTCCATTTTTATAATATAAAAACTGTTTTTAGTATACGGAATGTCTATTCGAGTAAGAGCGTTTAATTTTGGACAAGATATGGACACTGGTCATAAAGAACCTCTTCAAAATGTTCCTATCAGAGCTTTAGTTTTAGGTCCAAGTGGTTCAGGTAAATCTCAGTTGATTATGAATTGGATATTTTATGGAATGGTCAACTATGATAGTTTTACAATAATCGCTTCAAGTCTAGACCAAAAGTTGTATCACGGACTTATGTCAATGACAAAAGAAAACAAGGCTTGTTCTTGGATAAATGATATCGATGCTATGCCAAAAGTAGACTCATATAAGAACTGCAAGAATGTTGTTGTACTTGATGATTTAATGACAGAAGATCAGACTAAAATATTAGACTATTTCACACGAGGAAAACATACAGGTCTGAATATCTTCTATCTTGCTCAAGGATTTACTAATATACCTAGGAGAGAAATCAGAAACAATGTAAATTCAATAGTAATCTTTAAGCAAAACACAACTGACACCAAGTATATCCGTGATGCATACGTTGGAGATATTGATAAGAAACAATTTAGAGAATGAGTTAACTTATGTACTATAAACCGTTTTGGATATTGTGTAATAGACCTAACAAAGACTGAATCGGAAGGCAGATTTTGGTCTGTTGATTCAGAAGGAAAGCAATTAATGACATTTTGTAATTCTTAATTGATATAGTAAAATCCTAATGGAAAAATTTATTCGAGTGGTAAAAACCCTACAGAAGCAGTGTTCAAGAAGCACTTTATTATGAATCTAAACTGCAAAACCTGCAAGATCTAAGAGATGCAAACATTCTAGAAAACTCCAATGAGATACAAAGGATAGAGTCAGAAATGGCTATAAGAGATGCTGCTGAGCATAGATTGAATGAGCAAGCATTAGAGAGATCAACTGATAACTCAGGTAAAGTTGTCCTTGAGAAACTTACAAGAGTTAGACCTGGACTTACCTTACAAACAGAAAACAGAGAACAGAGAACAGCTACAGAAAGTTTTGGAATACAAGCCTAAAACAGACACGTAGCTAGTGCACTTCAAAGAGCAAGAAAGGCTGTTAGTGAAGGAAAGCATAAAAAAGCAATCACTGTAGCAAATCAAGCAAAGACACATGCAGAAAATCCAGAAGTACGAGAAGCTATTGATATTGCTCAAAAAGGTCTAGCTGAAGAGTTAAATATAGATCCAACTACTGGCACTCCAAAGAAATCTGTAGTAGTACAAGATTTGGATAAAGCTAATCTAATTGAAATAGTTAAAAATAAAGAGGGATATGTTCCAAGTTATGTAACAAGAATAATAAATGAGATTGCTAGTACAAATAAAGACTTAAACTATATGAGCTAGGACTAAAACTTTATAAGGAAAAAATGTAAACTGCTGAAAAAGAACTAGAACGAACTGCTCATGATGTCTTAGAATATGCACAGAACTATTATAGTAGAGCAGATGAAAAACAAAAAGATGAATTAAGTAAAGCATATGAATCAACAATTGATAAAAATAAAGATTTACTTGATATTATTGAAGCAAAAAAGACTGGTGGAATATCCAAACCAGTAAGAAAGATTGTGGAAAATCTTAATGAAAAAAATCTTTCTGGTGTTGTTCTAGAACTAGATAAAAAAGAAAAAAGAAGTGTAAAAGAGCAAAGAGTTTTAGATTATTTAAGACCAAAAGTTGGTAGTGGTATTGAAATAATTCCATTGGTTGTAAAGAATGATTCAGAAGTATTTGATAAGATAGAATTGCGGATTCGCGAACTTGCTGCTGGAAATACTGGAGTAGTAAATTCTATTAGTGCTGCTGTTGATTACCTTGCAAAATCTAGAAAAGTGCCAAAGTCATGCATTGCTAAAATTAATAAACTTGTATATGATATATAGAAATGACAGATCTTCTTGGTGTGTGTGGCTAAGGATATTCTAAAAAATGTTGAGTCAATCAAAAAAGATACCATTTCAGGTAAGGAAGGATATGTTTTTAACGTAACTGTAACTAGTAATCCCATTAGAGAAAAACAAATAACCCAATCAAGCTTAAGAATAAAAGGTTTAAGGTATGCTTCAAAAAGCTTGTCGGACCTAATTCTATTAAGAACATTACATCTTCCAACAACACTTTTGTTTACAGACTGGTTGGTGGATCTGAGTGAATAGTAAGGATACCTCCTGGAATATATGCTGCTGTTACTGATGATGTAAATATTGGCATTGCAGATACAATAAATTATTATGTTGTATTATCTGGTAATGATAAGTTTGTTTTAGGTATTGATACTGCTACTTCTAATTCTTGGATTACTATGCCTGCTAGGTTTACATTTGTTCCTGTTAAATCTAATATAGCTCCACTACTTGGATTTACTGGAACTGTTTATACGACAGATAAAACATTGCCATTAAATACATTTGGTGCAGCTCCTGGAAAGCAGTTCACACAAATAATTGTAGATCCTGGAGAGAAAATTACTTCAGAAAATGAAGTTTTCGTTTCTGACCTAAACTTAATTCTTATAAATTGTAATTTAGTTGCTAGTGGAACTAGTTATATAAATAATAATGAAACGCAAGCTCTTAGAAGTTTTGCTTATAACTTCTATCCTTGGGAGCAAATGGTGTATGAACCTAATACTCTTGAATATCATAATCTTGTTGGCGATTCTATATCTGATATATTGATTACCGTTACAGATCAAAATTTGAAAGTTTTAGATTTTGGATCGCAGCAGATTACTGTTGTAATAGAAATTACTTAAGTACAATATAAGAATGTCTATAAGAATCACAGGAACTACTAGTTCAGATTCAAAAACTCTAGTTCCGCTAATCCTATTAGGATCAGATTCTGGTTATAACAAAATAGGATTACGAAGAGTTGAGTTTACTTATACTAACAAAGTAGTACTTCATGTTACTTCTGGAGTAAATAATTTTCTTTGGTATAAAGCAGGTCTTACATCTTCACAATCATCCATTGAGATTGCCGATGGATATTACGATAGCAATACAATTGTTAATGCTCTAAACACTGCACTATCAGCGGCAGGTGCTTTATATGTTGTCTCAGGTAGGTCAACATCTGGTGGAATAAAATTTAGTGTCGATACTGATGATAAGATAGTTATGCAAGTTTATAATGATTACGTTGTAATACTCGGAAGGAATGCACCTGGAACTATCTATTCTATTGGTGATACGCTTGGTTTCAGTTCAAATCAGCAGGGTTCGTTTGATGCTGATATGGTTGGTGGAACTCCATATGAAGCTATAGAAAAAGCTATGTACTTCTCTGGAACATACAAAGCTTTTGGAAGCTTGGAACAAAATGCAACTGCCTGACACCTCTGGCGTGAGATGGATAAGTGTTGATTGTGATATTGTTTATCCAGAAATGAATTACGTTGAATATAGAAAAGTTTTCTTAAAACAATCATCATCTTTGTATATAATAGATACTGATGATATAAATCCTGGAGAAAAATTAGATGTACATATTCCGAATGTATTATTTCTTCCTACAAGAGGAGACATCAACGGTATTAGCTCTATTAAAATAAATTCAACAGATCAAAATGAGAAGGCAATGAGTACTATTACTGATGTTGTTGCTACTATAGAAATTTCAAAATAATATAAGAATGTCTATAAGAATTACTGGAACTACTAGTTCAGATTCAAAAACTCTAGTCCCACCAATCAATGGATTAGAATATAATAAGGTTGGACTGCGAAGAATTGAATTTAGCTATCCAAAAAAACCAACAATTAAAATAGTTAAGGATGTTAATGACGATCTGTATTTCAAAAAACAAGCATCAGCACCACTTCCAGAGTTTGTAACAATTTCTGCCGGTTACTGTGATAGTGTTGGAGTTGTAACTCGATTAAACAGAGTGCTGCTTAACTCTGGAAACTTTTACCTCCCTAGGTCCATGGAATAACATTTAGTGTTGATACTGATGACAGAATTAAAATGCAAGTTTTTGGTCCGTATGTTGTACTATTTGATTATGATAATTCTATAAGTGATACTCTTGGTTTTAACTCAAAACTAAAAGGTGCGACAAGTAACTCAGAAAATAAAAAATTTTATCCAGTAGGATTATATAAAGCATGGAACAATCTTAGAGATGGTGGAAGATTTATAAGTGTTGGCTGCGACCTTGTTAATCCATTCATGTACTATATAGAGAATAAAACCGTAAATCAATCTTCTTCGTTATTTGTAATCAATACTAACGGTTTTACTCCAGGACAGAGAGTAGACATTCACTTAAAAAACGTGCTATTTCTACCAACTCGAACAGATTGGATAAGCAACTTAAAAATAAGCCTATCAGACCAAGACGGAAATCATGTAGATTTTATATCTGATATCATAGTTAAAATAGAAATTTAGAAATAATATAGGATGGGTAGCTATGCTAGAATTGGTCATAGTAGGATAACTGGCGGAAAATATTATGGCTCTGGTGTGCTTGACAAGATTATTGATGGCGTTGGTAAAGCAGCACCTGTGCTAACTGGCCTTACTGGACTTAGCATGAATATTGCAAACAAAGATATTGAAATGCATCAAGCTAGAAAATTAGTTGAACTACAAACAAAGAAAAAAAAGATTGACCAGGAGTATGCTAACAAACGTAGAGATATTGATGATAAAGCTGATGAAGGTAGAAGAAAGAAGGAACACGAGTATGAACCAGAGAAACGAAACAAGGAGGAAGATTATGATAGAAAGATGAAAGAGATTGATCTTGAGATAAAACGAGCAATGCTTGACAAACTTAAACAAAAAACAAAAAGAAATACAAAGTAAAGATGGAAGACTCTGAAACTGAAGATTATTCGAAACGTTAAAAGAAAATGATCCAAAAGCATACAAAGAAATAGAAAGAGTTATAAAAGAAAAATCTGCTGTCACTGCTATAATGCCTGCTCCAAGACCTGATGGATATGGTAGGTACATGAAAAAAATTGGAGCTGGCTTATACATTCAGAATGAGAAATAAATTTTTACTGTTTTATATAGAGAAGAAATGGCAAGTGCACCGATTGACACGATACTCGAATTTGGCGATCCTAGTTTTTCAAATTATAAGATTAAAAATTATCAATTTCGAGAGTTTTATCAGACAAATGGAAATGAAACAGATAATATTGCAAGTAAGCTTGTAACATTTACCATCCCAGGCGAACAACAAACATGTTATGTTCTATCAGATGCTTATCTTCTACTTGAAGGACAGCTTGGAGCTCCCGGTTCTGATGCAAATACTATAACTGAATTAAAAAGAAATCTTGCTGTTTGTTTTGTTAACAATGCTGGAGCATGGCTGTTTAGTATCACGAGAATTAGACTTGGCGCTGAAGAAATTGAAAGTCTTCCGCTAAAAGAGGAAGTTGGCTCTGTCTCAACACTTATGGGTCTTCTATGCTATCCTGGTGATTATAATAGAACTGACGGCCTTGCAACTGGGTGGAAAAAGGATGAAGCAAGCTCGGTTGATGATTTAAGTTTAAATCTAACTTTATATAATAGTCCTTCTGCCTCTGGAGTTAATATAACAGGTGCGACTAATTGTTCTAATATTGGTTTCATCTATAGAAGAAGTACTATTAACAATCTTGTTGAAACTACCAATGAAACATTTAGTATCGCTCTTCCACTATCAATAATTTCTGGTTTTTGTGCTGACATGAATAAAATTCTGTATAACATCTCTTTTACACTTGAAATGACTCGTGTTGATGGAAAAAATTATGAGGCTATTATGACTGGTGCAACAGGTGTTGCTGGAAACACTGTAAATGCTATTGTGGCAAGAAGTGTTGCAGCAGTTGCTGGTGAAGGTGTTTATACCAATTTTAAAATTTAAATGTCAAAAAGGAGATTTCCTGTACCATGTGTTACTCCTAAAGAGAGTGTGCAAAGAGCTCTTGCTGATATATGAAGTGAAAAATCTAAGAAAATAAGGCTTAACTATAGAGTCAGACGATATGAAAATATCACCATAAGCAGTCTTAATCAAGGACTTGAGTTTACTAAATCTCTATCAGTTCAAAATACAATTGATAAAGTTAGATGGCTTATTGTTGCAGCTCAAAATTACAATAAATATGGAAACTATACTGGAAATTCTTGCACTTACAATCACTGCGATATTAAAAGTGTTTCTGTACTTGCTAATGGATCTAAACAATATCCTGCTGTTCCAAGGTCGGGTGCTCCAAAGCTTGGAAAGTGTGCTCCGGCATATATGGATTTCACAACATTCAGAAAACAATATCTTGGTCTTAATGAGATTGCAAATCCTGTTGGTATAACCTATCCTGAGTGGCTGTCTCTATACCCTATTCATGCTATTGATCTGAATACAAGGATAAACCACTTGGAGTAACTTCTAGACTTGATGTAACTAGTGAATTTAATTCTTCAATACCAAATGATGGAACACAAATAATGATTCACTTTTTGACTATTTGCGAGAACACTGCAGAGCTTACATCGAATGGTAATGGAGCAAACTTTACCTGCAACAAAGGTGTTACTGTCTATGATGGAAGTGACATTTACAAAAATGTAAACCAGAAATATGATGAATAAATTTGATTTTGTGCAAGGTTCGGATGAGTGGAAAAAATCAATGTCTTTGAATATTGGAGGCTCAGAGGTTTACTCAGTGCTTGGAAATGACTTGGTATTTGGAGGCCAGACGGAAGCAAACATAGAATTAATTGCTAACAGAAAACTAAAAAAAATACATTACTAGCAATTCTATTTTGAGATTTCCTCCAATTTTGTTTGGTAAAGTATTTGAACCTATTGCTGCTAAGTTTTTGGAAATGAAACTTAATGTAAAACTTGATAATGCAAATGATTGTTTTAGTAGTGATGGTGTATACAGATATTTTCCTGATGGAATAATAGATTGCAGTACTCTAGTAGAAATAAAATGCTTATGGAGGTGGAATATTATTGATGACTTTATACCTAAACAATATCATGCGCAATGCTTATTAGGTTTACATGTTTTAAAACTTAGTGAATGCTTTTACTCTGAGTTTGAGATTTTTGTTCCTGGATTAAATTGTGAAGAATCTCCGTCAGATTATGTAGCAGCTGGAAATGTAAGAATACCAAGAACAGAGTTTGATATGCCACTTAGAGAATCAATTTTTATGCTATTGCTTAAATATGAAAAATATTTTGATTTCAAATTTGATATAGTACGCAAATATGGCAGATTTAATAATAAGAAAGCAAATGATTATGATATAAAGTATTATATAAGAAGATGTTTGATTGTTATTTGAAGATGATCTTTGTAGATTTTTGAGAATAGTTCCTATTGTTAAAGAAGTGCTAGATAGATCGAAGATTTTAATTAGTAACTATATAGATGAGTCGAAGACGTCATTGTGATGACTACGAAAGCAGAATAAATGGTTATATTCTATCAGATCTTGATGAAAATGGTAACAGAATGATTAACTTGTGTGATCCTGTGAGTGATGGTGATGCTGTAACAAAACCACATGCGGAGGCTAATTTTATTGTAAATAGTAGTACTTCTATTAATATGCAGAATAGACCAGTTACAAATCTTGCTCCAGGAGTTAACCCTACAGATGATGTTAATGTAAGTCAATTATCTAATTATGTTAAAAAATCTGGAGATACAATGACTGGAGATGTAAATATGAATAGTGTTGCTATTACTTCTACATATTGGAATTCTAGTGTTACTACACCAACAGTTCTTCCTGATGACTTTTGTGTTACTTATGGTGGATTAAAACGAGATGTGTTATTGAAGAATTCTCCTGCTACAACAAATTTAAATATGAATAATAACTCTACAATCAATGTTGCTGAACCCATTAATCTTTCAGACGCTGCAACAAAATCATATGTTGATAAAACAGTTAAAAAAATAACAGAAGTTGTTGTGCTTACATTTAATCCTAGGGCAATGAATTCTATTATTAATATTTCTACTGCGTACTCTTGGCAAAATAAAAATAGTCCACCTATTATAATACTAAGTGCGATGGTTGTTGGATCGTCTAACTGTACACAACTAAGACCTAGCAGCGATATGACTAGTATAGTATCTGGAGACATAGTGCTATACATACTTCACCAACTGGAACAGATTTAAAGTATCATGCTTACTTTACAAGAGTTCCGATAGAATATTATTATGTTGATAACCTAGGAAATATGAAAGTTAATCTATTAATTAGCTTCATAAGTACCTGAAAAGTACAAGTGAACTAGTAACACAATCAACTATTTTAGTTTAGTTGCTTTACGCTTATCTTTTACTAGCGGAAATAATTTTGCGATATGCATTATTGATTCGTGTTCTAAACAATGATGAATACAGAACAACTCGGAGCACCTTTTTTAAAATGTTTCTTTGCTAAACAATAAATCTTTATTGGTCTTTGTTTAGAAAACTTACTTTTTTGCGTAATAACAATCTGCACAGATTATTTTGTTGTTTCTTAAAATACCACAATCGAATTCTGTTTCTGTAATATCTAAATCGCAGATATCGCAACGTATTTCATACTTTAACTTTGACCTTCGTTTAACCTTTTGGCAAACTGGATGACCTGACTTTAAGTATTCAAGTTCACTAAACGATTTGGAACAGCTCTCACAAAATATTTTCATTTCTATAGAATGTCATTTTTAACTCTAAATTAAAGAAAAAAGGAAGGAAAATTTAATCCAGACTCTGATATAAGCCAGATATTCAAGCCAAGACCAAAAGTAATTCCAAAAAGTTTCTTTGATACAGCTAAACCTAATTAAAGTCATCAAGCAGACATTTTGTATATGCCGAATGATTCTGGATACAAATATGCTTTGAGTGTTATTGACGTTGCTAGCAGATATAAAGACACAGACCACTTAAAACAGAGTCTTCTCAAGAAGTAACACAAGCAATAACAGATATTTATACAAAAAATTTATTGAAATGGCCAAAGAAGATAACAGTAGATCCTGGATCTGAGTTTAAAGGAGAGTTCGTGAAAGAAATGAAAAGACATGAAACACAAGTTATAGAAGCTAGTAGTAAAAAGAGTGTTGCACTTGTTGAAAGGATGGATAAAACTGTAGCAGAAAGAGCCTTTATTGCACAATATGAAAAGGAGTTAGAAAACATTAATAATGGAGATTACACTAGAAATAAAGAATGGATTTATAATTTACCAAAGATTATTGAATATCTAAATAATAGTACTACAAGATCAATTGGTGGAGAATTTTCAAAGGCGATAAAAAAGAATCGGTAAAACTGGAGATCCCAAAGTATCATAGAAAAGTAGGAGAACAGGAAAAATTGTTAGAACCTGGAACAACTGTTAAATATTTACTAGAACCAGGTGAAGGAGAAGATGAAAAAAAGAGGAAGAGCTACAGATCCGATATGGAGTTTGACTAGTTTCTATTTGTGAACGTTCTTCTATAATATCGTCAAACCCTTCTTTTGTAACCACTTCATTAGATAGAGCATCTGTTATTTTTTAAATAAACTCAGTGCTAGAATTAAGAGTAAACCTTTTACTTTTATCTATTTCAACTAAAACACCATCAACCGCCATTAGCATTGCTGTTAGTGCTGAGAAAGCTGAGACTTCATTAGTTATACTCGGGTGTGTATGAATATGTGTTGTAGAAACTGTAACTCCTAAAGCTACTAGTATACTTACGATTTTAATTATATATCTCGCTCTTGTTAAATTTGTTAGACATGATCTAACTTTAATTTTATATGCAACTACCTCATCATATCTTTGAATAGCAAATTTTCTTTTAGATCTGCCATTTTTCCTATAATTATTTAAAAAATTTCAATTTAATTACACTTTTTAAATTATTTAAACATATATTTAGTTGTAATAGACGCGAGGATTATGACTGCACACTGGAAACATGCAATCACAGCTAAAGCCTGTCGTCTCTTGTTCTTTATCATAATCAGTAGCTCTAATTGTAAGCACACCAAGTTCTTTAAGTTCCTCCTTATAATCATATTTAGTCTTCCAAGACTCCTCATCTTTATTGCAAAAGCAATCATTAGTTTTAAACTCTCTCTCTCTGGAACATGTCGTCAATAGAATAAAAGCTATAATGCATATTATGACTGCAACTACTCTAATCTCCACTTTCTAATTTTGAATTAATTAATAAGATTTCTTTATATTTTATAGGCCAACTCATTTTTCTAATTTCAGAACTTTTTCTCTTTACACTTTCTAATGTGTTTTTCTAATAGTTCTGCTCTAATATTTATAGCTTTATATACAACTCTGCGCAATAGATAATCAAAACTGTAAACTCTATAAATTTTATCAAACAAACATGTATTGTTTTCTAATAGAGTATACTTTGCAAAAAATATACGAAATTCTTTTACAGTTATTGGAACATCAATTTTATGGGTAGAATATTTATTTATTATACATTTAACTCTATTCTTCCACTTGCTAGCTGTTTCTCCATTTCTTCTGAGCAATGTTCTAGAAATGTAAGATAAAGGCATTTACTATACATATACAACAATACATTTAAATCAAATTTTATAATGTTAGAGTGCGGTAGGATAAACAACGAAGTAGGCGAAAACACTATGCCGAGCAAAGCGAGTCTAGTGTTGAGCGAGTAGTCAGGTTTTGAAAGTTATAGAGACTAGTGGTCTCAGACGAAGACACTCGATCGAGCTCTGCGAGATTGAGGGTCGAGGCTGAGCCCTAGGCTCCATAACGTTCAAAACATTACTACTTTTCGAACCCCTTACTGAAATAGGCCTGGCTCGCGGGCTCAGGCGGGTCAAACTGGTGTTAAGCTGCTTAACGACGAAACGACCACGGCATCGGGCAATTCCAATTTCATGCGCACGCTGTTGTAAACTAATGTTAGCGCGCACCCAGAAATACTCGCGCCATTGCACATTGCTCTCTCGTGCAATAGGATTGCGATCGACGGCAATGGGCCAACCAACGTCGCTTTGCACAGCTATCGACTAAAGTCCGCCTAAGTCGATCGGAAATGGAATGCACAAAACTCCGAATTGGATTGCATATTGCATTGCACTCTGTTTACAACGTACTCGAAACATTGCACCACATTTCGCAAGCGAGTTCTCATGCAATGCACCAAAATCGACTGCAATGATCTGGCCCTACACTGCGGAGGTCCCCGAAGCCCGCCCGCCACAGATCGGCCTGAAATCATGTAAAAATAATAGCTAATTAATTCAACAGAATCTTTGTAGAGCGGTAGAAGAACCTTCCACAAAGCTATCACTGCTGCTTGCAGTTGGCTATAAAGAGTCGCCCGCTGCAGAATTCGAACCCACGACCTCGGCCGTGAAGAGCAATCATCTTACCTCCTGGACTATCACGGCCCTCAGCAGCACGCCACGCATCGGCCAGAAATCATACACGCGAAGCTCCGAATTCCGATTGCATATTACGCTGCACTCTGTTATAAGCAGTCTGCGCACCTTACGTCATGCAACTGCATGCGTTTTCTCAGGCAATGCTCTACACTGCCCATTTGCATGACAAAATGCGTGCACATTGGCGTGATACTTTCTTTTGGTAGGTTTGAGCGATAGTGTATAATAACGCGCCCTCATCATACGAGCTTCGTGCAGCCAATTACCAGTCGATACTCTCTTAATTGTCGCGGGCTCGAGTCCTGCGGCGTAAGTAAAGCACCTGGATAGATATTGTTCCCTTAGGGTGCGATACAAACTTTAATAAGGGCGAACGTACTATGTGGGCGCGTCAGGCGGGCGTGAAAGATAGGCGTGAGAGCGAGACAGCGCAGGCCGGCAGTTCACTCGAGATGCGCGTTCAACCGTCACTTCTCTAAATTTCCATAATTCATTAAAATGTCGCTCCAGGCCGCCGGGTTTTCTTTTCGAGCAGTCACTATAAAACCTGCCGCCGACCGCGAGTTCATTCTTGCATTTCCGTATAAGCCGGCCCACACCGCTGGGGGGCCTCCGGCGTCGAATAGCTGCTAAGCTGACGGAGGTCTAATGCAGCCGGTAAAATACTTTTGCGTGGGAATACATAATAGTAATAACAAGAGTAATTTCAATAAAAACTGCGATATTCCTGATTTTTACGGCGTGTTCATTGTTCGGAAATGTCATCGGCTGGGCAATGCTTAAGCGGTGGCGAAATCGCGAACAAAGCAAAACGCTTTCTGTTTATGGACGATAAAAATCGGTTTGCAAAGCGGCCTTACGCCTCGCGAAAACTGAGCGCACCCATTCTTACGTATTCCGCGGTATCGCGCACTGATCCGCAGCAAATCGCCGGATATGTAAAAGAGTGCCACGCTGTGGCAAACTAGGGGATGGCGCGCGCGGAGCTCACCACGCTTTGCTGAAGAAGGGCGTGCCTGCGGAATGCGTGCGAGGCGTCGGGCCGCGCGTCTGCCTCGAAGCCTGGCACCGTACCGCGGCGCGGCGCAAACAGGCAACGTCTGCAGAAGGCGGGCGGACGTACGCCGCCAATTTTCGCGCCACGTCGCTGCGACGCGAGCGTTCGCGCCGGCCGTAAACGCAGGCTGCTCCTCCGCCAGCAGCTCCGCGCCGGCCGTCAAACCGCCGCTCCTCCGTGCAGCCCGGCGGCCGCCACAATCGGGGCGGGCGGGGGGGGGGGCGGGCGGTCGCGAGTTCGACCGTGCCCGCCCCCGCCCCCGCCCGCGGTCGTCTTGCTGTGTCAACACCAAGGCACTGGAACCGCAGCCGCTCGCTGATCGTCAGGAGAACCCTTCGCAAAGCTCCGGGTGCGGCGAACGCGGTTGCGAGCGGCCGCCCGCCCGGCACCGGTACGTGCGTACGTGCTTACGTGCAGCGGCAGCCGGCGGCGGTCGCGGTCTGCAAGAGCTCAAGAGATGTCGATAAACACGTTCAAATTCCAGATTTCACAACAACGCCTGCGACAGGTCATGCCCCAGCACCTTTCAAAAAGCCACTTCTCAAGAAAGCGACACTAGACCAAGAGAACTTGAGCAACTACCACTCAGCTCCCTTCTACCATTCCTATCAAAGCTGCTGCCCAAACTCATATATTAAAACTTCGAACCTTGCTAGCGCCACTCCACAGAGTCAGCATTGCTTAGGGTGTACAACGACCTACTTAGGAAATGCAGACATTAGAGCTTTTGATACTTTCGATCACTAAGTTCTTCTTGAGCGCCTCTCATCTCGCCTAAGCCTAGATGGGAGACGAGTCACTCATCCGAGGAACCTGTGCGGGCACCGTGCTTGGTCCAGTTCTTTTCACGGTTTACACTCTCCCTCTTGCCGTTGTGATTTCCAGGCACAATCTAGGCTTTCACTTCTATGCAGATGACACTCAGTTGTACTTTGCTTTGATCCCTCCCAGCCCTCCAGCATGTCGAGTTCTCTCAACTCCCTTGGAGACATCCGCACATGCAAACTTTCTTAGTTCGTTATGGGCAAATCAAGTGTTTCAGAAATTGAAAAAGCTAACGTTCAAAATCGGCTCTGTCAGCATATCTCCAGTTGAATTTGCACGAAATCTAGGTATCCCGATCCAAAGTGACCTTTAGCTACATAGCATCCTCCACATTTAAGTTGGTCCATGCATTTGTGACATCTCATCTCGACTGTCCTGTATGTGCTCATGCGTGCTGACACTGTTGCATGCTGCCACTAGCCACACTTGCATGCTGACCCCCTGCATGTTACCCCTAACAATACTATTCATGCTGTTTATCAGGCACAATACCACTCAAGATTCGATCGTCCTTCCTTTGCAGCAAATGCGGAGCGCCTGGAAAGCTAGCGGGCCCGGCCCGGGACACGGGCGGGAGCGGCAGCACGAGGCGAGAGCACGAGTCGAAGGCTTCAATCGATAATAAAAATTGTAATCAAGTTACATTAATAATCGCGTCTTTTTGCAGAGCGCCATAAGAGAATCGAGTCTCTCAATTGGCGGAGCAACCGGCACTTTGCAGCTCGCCACAAGAAAGGGGATAATTACAAGGAGAGCGAGCGAGCGAGCGCGAGACGCGGTGACAAGGCTGAGTTCGGAGAAGTACAGAGGCAGCGCGCGAGCACGCGATCGGCGCCACGCCTTTCAGTCCGAGAGCGTTAGCTCGAGATCTGTAATTAATAATTAATAATATTAATAATAATAAAATTAATAATCTGTAATCTGTAATCACGAACTCAGGTGGTCCGTACGTACGACATTTCTTTATAGTACGAATAAGAATATGCCTGTGGTCATTGAGCATGCTACTACTAACATCATGCTTCCTTAGCATCAAATGTAAAGCGTCTAGAAAGAGGGAAAATGGGCTCTTTGAGGGAGCTTTAACAAATTATCGTATTATTATTATTAATATTAAGATATCTGCATGGCACCCACATACGTAAATATTTTTCTAGGCACTTTATTCAAATGCTGCAAAGGGAAGCACGCTTCTTCGCTTGAAGGTAGCGGCCAGCGCATCTCGCATGCGGCTGGACCTTGTTTAGTGCTGTCCATTTACGGTCCCGCGCGACATCCAGTCGCCTGTTTCATCGTGCACGATGGAGCGGGCGCAGCAGAGCAGCGGTGATGGCGGCCGCGGCGATCACGCACCCGCCGCCGAGGAGGCGTCAATTCGGCTCTAGTTGCCGCTGGCTGGAACCGGTGCGGCCGGAAAAGAAGGAACTGCTTGCTACGGCCGCCGCTACGATTGCCCCCTCCCCCCCCCCCCCCCCCCCGCCGAGACGCAACTAGCCAAGCCGGTGTTTACCTGCACCGCGTAGCCGAACGCCGCATCAGCGGCAGACTTCTTCAGCCCCCCCCCCCCCACTCTTAATGGCGGCGGAGGCGGCGGTTGCCGGCAACCGGACCCCGACCATCCTCGCCCTCCAGCGGCCGCCGCCGCCGCCGCAAAGGAGCGGCTGCACCGGACCACCGCCCCTTCCCAAAGCCCCCACCCCCAGCTAGCTGTTCGGCTGGGGGAAGGGTGGACGATGCTTTTGCGGCTTCCTACCGACGTCAGTGCGGTCGCACCGGGTCAGCTAGTCGGAACTGGAGAGCGGGTTGGGCTGCCGCATAAAAGACGGCCCGGCCCTCGTCTCGTCGTCTTCTCCAGCGGCGCCTGACGCGGACGGACGAGCCACTTACTGCCAACCGACGACATGGGCGATCTAAACTTGTCCGCAGTGCTCTATCAAAAAGGCGACCTCCGCTTGGTAGGGAGCATCAGCTCCGCGCTCGCGCCCGCTCTCGCTCGCTCGCTGAAGCGTAGGGAAAAGCTCGCATCCTGCCGCTGGCCTAATATTTATTTTTTCCGCTCCAGGAGGAGACCGAAGTTCCCGTGCCAAAGAAAGGAGGTGAGAGAAGGGCGTGTCTTGCGCTGCTGCGTCGCAGTCGGCATGGTTTTTTTTGTCAAAAATGTTGTTTACGGCCGCCACCGGTAGCCGTTTCGGCGGGCTCGCTGACGTTGGCCATGTTTCTTAACTCCGAGCAGAGGTCCTTCTCGCCGTGCACTCCGTGTCCATCTGCGCGTCCGACGTTCACTACTGGACGCACGGCAGCATCGGCGACTTCGTTGTCGACCAGCCGATGATACTCGGACACGAGATGAGTGGCACGGTGGTCGAGCTGGGACCCGGAGTCACCAACTTGAAAGAGGGTGCGTGGCTCGGTCGGCGGAGCGGCGACGTCCGCCAACACTTGGCTGGCGCTCGCGCGCGCGCGAGTTCATCCGCCGACCGATGAAAAAAAGAGCGGCAGCAGCAGCAGCAGCGAGTGACGCGCGCCCTGCGCTTGTTCGCTTGCAGGCGATCGCGTGGCGGTCGAGCCGGGCGTGCCCTGTCGCCTGTGCGAGCTGTGCTGTCAGAGCCGCTACAACCTCTGCCCCGACGTCAAGTTCTGCGCCACGCCGCCCTACGACGGCTCGCTGCGACGCTACTTCACCACGCACGCCGACTTCTGCTTCAAGTACGAGTCCGTCCCGTCCGTCCGTCCGTCCGTCCGCTCGTTCCGTCAGCCCGCGGCCAGCGCAGCAGCCTGTCGTCGCTCGGCGCTTGCCGCGACCGCGACCGCCGAAACGCAGTCGCACGCGCGCGCGCGCACGCCCTTTGCAGGCTTCCGGACGTGGTCAGCTTCGAAGAGGGCGCGCTGCTCGAGCCGCTGTCCGTCGCCATTCACGCGTGTCGCAGAGGCGGCGTCAAGAAAGGCAGCCGCGTCCTCGTGTGCGGCTCGGGGCCCATCGGCCTCGTTACCGTCCTTACGGCCAAGGCGATGGGCGCCACCGTGGTCTGCGCGACGGGTGAGCCATCCGCCGTCAGTCGCGGCGGCCGATCGCGACAAGCGCGCGGCGATGGCGATGGCGCCCGACGGGGCCCTGATGGCGCCCGACGGGGCCCTGATGGCGCCCGACGGGGCCCTGATGGCGCCCGACGGGGCCCTGATGGCGCCCGACGAGGCGACGGGCGGCGAAACAATTCAGCAGCCGATCGCCGCCCCCCCCCCACGTGCGCCGCAAGCCGCAAGCTCTGCTTTGCTTTGCAGACATCGCCGAAAACCGACTGCAAGTGGCGAAGACTGTCGGGGCTGATCACGTGGTCCAAGTCAAGAGTCGCGACCCCGCGGTCGTGTCGCGAGAGATCCAGCAGACGATGGGCTGCATGCCCGACGCGACGATCGAGTGCACGGGTGTCGAGTCGAGCTTACAGTCGGCCATCTATGTAAGAATAAGTGCCGCTGCACTGCTGCTAGCGAACGCGCCCGCGAGCGCGCCCATCGGAGGGTGACGGGGTCAAGATGCGGGCTCATAGTCGACGCCACCGCGGCGGCTGCTCGAGGGCCGGAAGTGTGGCGATGCCGCAGTGACTTGTTTTTTTTCCCTGGCCGAATATAGACCACGCGATCGGGCGGCGTCGTGGTGCTCGTCGGGCTCAGCACGCCGGAAGTGAAACTGCCTATCGTAAACGCGGCAGTGCGCGAGGTCGATATACGAGGCGTTTTCCGATACGCGCACACGTGAGTAGTTGTCCGCGCTTCGCGCGCTCCGCGGGTCCCTCGGCGCTCGGCTCGCGGGCGGCTCGCGCTTTGCCGCCGGCGGCTGCATTTTGCTGCCTGCGTGAAGCCGCCGCGAGGTCCGGCCGCGAGCGTCGAGCCGCCGCCGCTTCGCCGCCGCCGCAGGTACCCGGCAGCCGTGGCTCTGGTTGCCAGCGGAGCGGTCGACCTCAAGCCGCTGGTCACGCACCGGTTCAGACTCGAGGACACCTTGCAAGCGTTCGAAACGTCCAAGACGGCGGCGGGTGGCGCGATCAAGGTCGTCATTCAGTGCGCGAGGTCTTGAGGAAAAAGCCGGCGACAAAAAACTTCTGCGAACGCCTCTTCTGCGAACGCCTCTTCTGCGAACGCCCCCTGCGAACGCCGCGCACCGACGGTGCAGGCGACTCGCTAGGCGGCTGCTGCTGCTGCCGCGTTGGCCGCGTCCGATGTGAGCGCGACGACCTTGACTGTGCCGGTCTGCAGCCGCTTCAGCACCAGACGCTACGCGCCAACGGAAGCGTTAAATTGTATTAAAATTATATAAGTATTAGCAAAGCACTTTACCGCCTGGATTATCAATCGCTACGTTAAACGGGCACATTTCTTTGCAGAGTGCACCATGCGCATATGCGATCGGCTAGATTTTTTACCAAAACTACGGCGTTACCACCACGTGGAAGGCATCGGCGATTGACTCATGCCCGACAGCGGCGGCAGGAGCAACGTACTTTAGCAGCGCTCGGCTTCGCGAACAACATGGGTGTGCCGGCTTACACATCCGGCTAGAACTAGGCCAGTCTCACCCGACGCGCGATTAAAACTGATGACGCCTGAACCTTATAGCATGGCTAGCGACAGTGCTCATACCTTGACATATAAAATCCGTATCGATGAAGTTGGAGAAATCTATTGTGACATTTGACAGCAGCGGTCACTATAAAGCCAATGTCGAGCCTAGAATTCCAATTAACTGCCTATGTCATGGCGCAAGCTCTTATGCAGCATCGGCCATATATTGTAGAATTATACCAAATAATATCAGCCATAATCTGGTTGGTTTAGCTGGCGCTGCCGTTTGAGGAGTCATGGGCACTACACAAAACTTGAGGCAGGCTTAGCAGGCAGGCAGCGCTTGCACTTTTTCGCAAAAAAATGGGTGCCGTCGTTCACTCGCGGCGGCTCAGGGTGTACGTTCTATTCAGCACCATACGCGTCTAGCAGCGCAAGCGAAGAGACGGTAGGAGTCAATAATCACATTTGTTATGTCGCCCAAACAACACACATTTGTCTTTCTAGGCACTTAACAGCAATCCATTTGCAGCGAAGGAAGCATGCTCGAAGGGTTAGCCGTGACATGCTCAAGAGAACAACGAGCGTGTTATAAGTAGATGCATTTTGATTAATTTTTTAAATGAGGTCAAGTCAGGGATGTCGTATGACGCTAGTCGCGAGTCTAAAAAATGAGGTCTTGTCAGGGGATGTCGTGACGCTAACTAAAGGCGTAGTCTCCAACCGCGAATGGCTCATTATATCAGTCACGATTCATTAGATCGTACAATCCTACTTGGATAACTGCGTTAATTCTAGAGCTAATAAATGCAACGAAGCTCCGACCTTCGGGGAGGAGCGCTTTTATTAAATCAAAACCAATCGCGGCAACCCGTACGTTTGGTGACTGGATAAGGATTTTTAGATTCGCACGAGGTATATACGTAGACGGTCAGATTCCGAAAAGTAGGTGGAACGATTATAGGTAGGCTGGAGCCAAAGGATGAAGGGACCTAAAATTTGAGTGACTAAACCTTGAAGTCGATGCAATGCTTGAATGGGAGCCTGTGCAGGTCGGCGACGAGCTCACGAGTTTTGCACCAGCTGTAAGCGCCTGATTGCACAGGCCGGTAGGCCAGCGAGCAGTGAGTTCCAGAAGTCAAGACAGGATGTCACAAATGTATTGACCAATTTAGATGCGGTATCCCTGTCTATAAACAAGTCCGAATTTTAGCAATGCTAAGCAGCTGAAAGTAGGCAGACTGGACTGTCGAGCTGACGTGCTCGTCCGATGAAAGGTCACTTTGGAGCATGACACCTAGATTTCGTGCAGATTCAACGGGAGATAGGCTGACAGAGCCGATGTTGTTGAGCGCTAGCCTTTCAAGTTTTTGGTTCACTCGGGTTTTTCTATAACTAGTAAATTGGCATTATCATCCTTCAATTTAGGAAAATTTGCTGCCATCCATGTGCGGATGTCATCAATACATGCAGCAAGGGATTTGAGAGAATTCGACGTGCTGGAGGGCTGGAAGGATCAAAGCAAGGGTACAGCTGAGTGTCGTTTGCATAGAAATGAAACCCTAGATTGTGCCTGGCAATCGCATCGGCAAGAGGGAGAGTATAAACCGTGATAAGAGAAGGACCAAGCACAGACCCCTAAGGTAACTCGTACTTCAGAGATTCCTCAGATGATCTTTTTCCATTCACATCAAAACCCTCGTGGAGTCTCTCACTGGGATAGGACCTGAACCTTTGCAATGCAGTGCCAGTAATGCCCAGGCGAAATGAGAGGCGCTCGAGAGTCGATTCGCACCCGCGAGTGCCTGTGGCCTCGCGGTGCGACTTTCTCGTGGACAGGGGCGGATGGGTAGAGCGCGAAGCGGCGCGGAAATTAGTGAGCGAGAGAGAGAGAGAGAGAGAGAGAGAGAAGAGAGAGAAGAGAGAGAGAGAGAGAGAGAGAGAGAGAGAGAGAGAGAGAGAGAGAGAGAGAGAGAGAGAGAGAGAAAGAGAGAGAGAGTAGAGAGAGAAGAGAGAGAGAGAGAGGAGCAGAGAGAGAGAGAGAAGAGAGAGAGAGAGAGAGAGAGAGAGAGAGAGAGAGAGAGAGAGAGAGAGAGAGAGAGAGAGAGAGAGAGAGAGAGAGAGAGAGAAAAAGAGAGAGAGAGAGAGAGAGAGAGTGCTCTTAAGATATCCAGGCGCTCTACATATGTTCCAGGACCATGGGTGGTAATTCGAGCACATCATCCTTCGGCCAAAACCAGGCTACTAATTGTTACATCCCGAAATGTGCCTAAAATAATGAGCGAACAAAGAGCTATTTCACCAATGAATAAGCTCATGCTAGCTAGCTTATTTATAATTATATCATCAGCTATCTACCATAATTATTATTATTACCATTATACCTTTGATGTATAATACTCGTAACAAACGTGTACTTCAAACAGATAAAAGTAATGGTAACGTTAATTTCATACAGATCCGACCTAGCCGATCGTTTCTCTAACTTTCTTGTGAAGATTTAAAATCGGAGTCCTCCCTCTCTGTCTCTCTAGCTCTCTCTGTCTGTCCGTCCGTCTGTCTGTCTGTCTGTCTGTCTGTCTGTCTGTCTGTCTGTCTGTCTCTCTCTCTCTCTCTCTCTCTCTCTCTCTCTCTCTCTCTCTCTCTCTCTCTCTCTCTCTCTCTCTCTCTCTCTCTCTCTCTCTCTCTCTATCTCTATCTCTCTGATTGGAAGTCTTTCTCTGGCGCTTCATTTAGGTCTTATCTAAGTGGAAATTTCAGTGTAGATATCCATGGGTGATGATCATCCGGTTGATTGTCTTTGAAGTAAATGGTAGCCCAGGGCTTCGTGCCCAGGGTCCGCTTCTTCTCTACAATTTACACTCTTCCTCCGGTAGATATAATCGCCAAGTGCAATTTGACTTTAATTGTTATGCAGATGACACGTAGCTGTGCCCGTACTTTGAGGCCTTCCTGCCTTCCACAATTTCGAACTCTTCTTAACTCCCTTGCTGAATGTGTATTGCTCACATTCGCACTGGGATGGCTTCAGACTTCCTCAAATTTTTTGACAAAAATAACAACGTCATAGTCCTGGGCAAAACCCTTGCGCTACTCAGATATTGGAAACCTCAACTTCAAAATAGGCTCGGCCAGAAAATACCCTGCAGCATCTGCATGCAATCTGGGTGTACTGCTCCCGCGTGCCATTTCACTAGACGACTAGACCAGCGTCACAGTAAAGTCGGCCCACTTTCAACTGCGTAACATTGCAAAAGATCCAGGCCTGCTTAGAAAGGCATGCCACATTCCCGTTGTTCATGAATCTGTGACATCCTATCAGGGCATTTGTAACACTATTGGCTGGTCCTGTGCCGTAAGGCGCTAACAGCAGGTGCGATACTCTGCAGCGTGGTTAGCCTGCCGCCAACGTTGCCACGTTGCCACGTTGCACCACTTCTCACCGACCTGCGAAGCACTGGCTCTCCCAATCAAGCATCTTCGCTACTTGCATTCATTCACGCATTCGAGCCATTCAAGCATTCAAGTATCGACTTCGAAGTGTTTGCTCGCGCTTCACGCGCATTCTTCATTCTCGCGCGCCGGCCCAGTCTGATCTACTTCCGGCGGCGGCGAGACATCGTACCGCCCGATTTTTTTCTGACTTAAGTCGTCAAGCAGTGCTTCAAACAAACCTCAAATCCTGTGGAGACCGTGCCTTTAGCTCGTATGCTCTCAAAGCCTGGAGCTCACTCCAGACAGACTCACTCCCGATTGTCTTTTGACGTCACGACAGCCCCCCTTACTTGAAATTAAAAAAGGAGCTAAAAACGCGCGCTGTTCCGCTCAGCATTTGTTAGGTCTGTACGAGAATAATCCCCATGTGTGCGTATGCGTGCTGAAACTGTTCGCGTTATCACTAAGCAATTGACATGCTTAGTTTGAAGCACATGTAAAGTGACCAGAAAAAGATTCAGTTCTCTCGGGTTCTAAACCAATTTCTTATTTTCTTATTCTTAGCATCATTAACTTCGCAGCGTTCCAAAATTATGCATCCGTGGGTGATACGGTTTATGCACACGAGCCCTATTTAGAGCACCAGCTCGAGTATTTTGTATGTATTAAGGCTGATGCATGCGCAGACCTCATCGGCTGTGCTCACGATTTTTGGATATGCAAGAAATATGTTTATGGACCTTGACAATGGCTGGCCTGCCGTGCAAGACCAAGAACGAGATCCGAAACCCGTAGAAGTGTGCCTCCAATGCATACTTAAACCATCGCAAACAACTAGCCAGCCGAGTGCGCTCTTGTAAAGAGTGCTAACACTTTTTTTCTGCCGACATCTCCTCGTCGGAATTCATATAGCGCAATTACGGCACTTACTCAGCCGTCGGGCAATCTCATGCCCGAATAAATTAGGAGCGGAAGCTATCCAAAGCGGGCCTCTGTAAGTAACTCCAAACCCTGGGTGGATCAGTAAGCTGCACTGCTGTCACTGGCAGATCCCAGGCTTTTGACAAGACTGCCCAAAATAATTGAGCCCAACTGAAGCCAAGGCTACGAGCAAAAAAAAAAGCACCGAACGGAAGCAAAAGGCGCGACTCATAGCGCTAAATCCAACTGCTCAGATGATGCAAGTCACAGCGCTCCAGGGCTTCCAGAGTAATAATGACATTGACGTGCATACGTGCCAAGTCAATGGATGCCGATTGCTAGGAAACCCTCTGGTGATAGGGTTGTAGCGAGTCCCTTTAAGCAAGCCTCGGGCTATACCGCAGCAGTCGGGGTGTGGCTACGATCGCTTACAGTCGATATTGAGGGTAACTGATAGTAAGCTATCCAATAGATGTTTGTTCTGAAATATAAAAGCTGAACCATGGAAACGTGCGCCAAATGGCTTAAGCTCTAGAATTCAGCCACGCGCCAGAAGTGCACGGGCAGCGGTGAATAAAGCGCCTCAAGAACGGCGGTGAACAGCTGAAGCCGTTATGCAAGAAATATGTTTATGAACCTTGACAATGGCTGGCCTGCCGTGCAAGACCAAGAACGAGATCCGAAACCCGTAGAAGTGTGCCTCCAAATCACACTTAAACCATCACAAACAACTAGCCAGCCGAATGCGCTCCTGTAAAGTGTCAACACTTTTTTTTCTGCCGACATCTCCTCGTCGGAATTCATACAGCGCAATTACGGCATTTTCTCAGCCGTCGGGCGATCTCATGCCCGAAGAAACCCAAATGAAACGATTGAGTAACCCAGAGTCGATGGAGTGCCGCCGGCCGATCGAACGATACGCGTCTAAAACCGAAGCCTGTCGGATATCTATGACTGTATAACGCCATCAGCGGTACGGTAGCGCCCTGTACGGGTTCTTTTTGTAATGTTAAGTATCACATACAATTCGCTCATTATTTATATGCCTAATTTTTATCAATATCATTTTTATTTAATCACATGCCTTGTTTAGAAGTGCGCAGTGCGCACGCACCCCTGACCGAACTGCTGGACCGACAACTGTTTCCGGTAAGAAGCCGGCCTGCGCCGCACAGTACCCGAGCCCGTAGCCGATGCTGTCGCTGTCCGTACATCGCAAGCAAGGTAATATGCTAATAGAAGATGGCAAATGCACGAAACTCTTTTGCGCTACGTAAACTTAAACCCTGCGTCTCCTTTTATAAGTCACCGCATTTGCCCAAATTTAGCGACGGGAGTGGCTTCAGTTGAGTAGGGCGTGCTGGCAACTAGATAGTAACATGTCCTGGTGGTCCTCGGCGTGTCGTTTAATCGTGCTCGACAATAAAGGGTCCTCGTGATCTGCGCGTAAACTCTATTGCCAGTCTACTGTACAAGTCCCGCGCCCGGCTGTGATGGCTCGGCCTAGTCGGGCTACCCAGGTATTCACTCGTCTAAGCGTAGGCTTTGCGGGCTACCATCCGAGCGATTGGGCTCTGCGAGCTACCTTCCGAGAGGTTCGTAAATGATTTAGATTCAGAGGCCCCACTCACGGAAGAGAGAGCTTGCTTTCTGTGGAGGCGTGACTTCTACGGAATCGTATCGTCCTTCGAAGTGCTGGCCGATAGGAGGAATAGCACGGCCATGTATTGTTCATGTCAGGCTCAATTGCTGCCGATTTCGTGCTCGTTCGGTGAGTAGTAATCACATTCGTAAGAAATTTGTGTACCGCTCAACGAGAACTAAATCTCTTTCTAGTCACTTTACGTAAATTGGAAAGGCAGCATGTCAACGAGTTGAGAGATAGCATGCCCATGGTCAGAACGCATGAGCACACTAAGGACTATTCCCTCAGAGCCAGCTAATACTGTGAGGAGCAGGTGGGTTTTTATCTTCTCCTTAAGTTTTTCCTAGTAAGGGGTTTTCGTGACGTCAGTCGGGATAGCCGAATTAAAGGCTCGTCTCCAAAAGAGTCGAGGTTGGTTCAAGGCACAGCCGAACCACTTCTGAGTCAGAAGAACAGATCAGTAGTGAGACAGCCGGTGCTCTGTGCGTTGCTGCTTCGCCAGTGGCTCGGTGAATCAGCACGGGTCTGTCATCAAAGGGAATGTCGATTCGCCGTGGCCAGTGGCTAGTGCAACGCAATGCGTGAGTTTATGTGGCGTATTTAGCTCGACGTTGTGTGCGGGTGATTTGTTGGAAGCTGCCGCTTGGTTTTGTCGCTTGCACATATCAGTTCTTGGAGTGAGTGAGAGCCCTCTTGCTCATACAAAGTGTGTCGATAATGCTAGGCTAGGAAGAACGTTCTTCCGGTCGGACTCGCTGGATAGATTTGCAGACTGCCCGGTGCCAGCTCTTGGTAGCAGCCGCCTCCTACGCAGACGCTTCTTAAAGCTTCAGGCAGGGAGCCCCGTCAGGGGAGAAAGGTGCAGTGCTGCAGAAAGATGCCTCGGTGTTTTTCTTGCCTGTCTCAGTCACCGACAGCTAGAATCGTTTCTAACGCCGGCGGCGTGGTATGTGGCTGTGCGAAGTACTCCTCGCTCCGAACCTGAGCAGAGTTGACAAAAAAAGCCGGCCCGAGTCTTCCTCTTCAGCATGAGCAGCACAGCCTGCTGCCGTGTAATAATGGCGCAGCGAATTCGTTCGAAAATTGCCGTTGGATCTCGTCTTCTTCTTGGTCTTCTTCTTCTTGTTGGCAAGTGTTCGCTCTTCAATGGCAGTGGCAAGGGTTTCTCCTTTCAGTGTGGAGTGAGTCTCTACTTGCTGCTGGCCTGCATTCCAAAAACGATAAAAAGGACCCTCACGTCACGTGTTCAGCATTACATCTGCACCCCTCCTCCCTTTGTCGTGCCTCGAGCCGAGTTTGCAGCTCGCCTTGAGCCTCTCGACACACTGCTGCAGTGTGTGGGGGCAGACAAACGGATGTAAGTGCGATCTCACCTTCGCGCTCATCCTGACTTCCTTTCCGGCTCACTACGTAAGACAGGAAATGAGGCCGAGTGCACAGCCGGGCTCTTGCCGAGTGTGGTGGGAAGACCTCGTGACTTCTGCTGCTCCTTCTCCGAGTTAAGATAGGCGAGTAGGTTGCGCCCGTCGTCGCCGGCCTCTGGATGCCATTGAGCAAAGAGTGGACTGCTGCTGTCTGTCTGCAGACGGCGCTGGCCAGCCAGCGAACCGCGGACCACTCGATTGCTGGCCTAGGCGCCGCCCTTGGCTTGATATGGTGGTGGCTGCTTGTGACAACGGTCGGTGGCCAACGAGTGGGTGTATAAATAGACTGCCTCCTTGGGGATGGCGGAATGTTAAAGGCTAGCGTGTAGCAAGCTCGTGAGGTGCAAGCTTCCTTTGCAGCATAGGTAAAGTGCCTAGAAAGAGATAAAGTTCTCCTGAGGGCACTATGCAAATGCATTATTATTATTATTATAAAGCTACTGTGGTGCAAGCTGGTGTGGTACAAGCTATTGTGTGTGTGGCAAGCTAGAGTGTAGCAAGCAGGGCTAGGCCTTGCGGCAAAGCCGTGTTTGTTTGATGCGTGCAGTGCTGTGATCAACAGTGATGCAAGTGGCAAGGGAAAGCAGCATTGCTCAATTAGGCCTACAGAGCAAAGCCACCTGTCGGTGGCCGTTGTCTTTTAGTCAAAGATAGGGACAGCTAATAGAAAGCTTAAGTAAAGGTCATCTGATTTGGCAGCCTAATTTATATAGCTTGCTGAAGAGCTGCAGGCAGCTGCAGTCACTCCCACTTGCAGTTGGCAATAGAGAATCGCCTGCTGCAGGAGTCGAACCCAAGACCTGAGTCGAGAGCAGGGAGCACCTTACCCCTTGGCAGAGATCCGCAGGCTTTGTACCGTCTAAGTGGTGCCTGTAATCTGTAGCCGTGAAATTAATGTATTTATGGAGAATATTCGTTGAAAAGCAGTAACCAACCGAATCGACTTCATTGCTCTGTCTGTTTGTCTCTGTCTCTCTCTCCTCTCTGTCTCTATCTCTATCTCTGTCTCTGTCTCTCTCTCTGTCTCTGTCTCTCTCTCTCTCTCTCTCTCTCTCTCTCTCTCTCTCTCTCTCTCTCTCTCTCTCTCTCTCTCTCTCTCTCTCTCTCTCTCTCTCTCTCTCTCTCTCTCTCTCTCTCTCTCTCTCTCTCTCTCTCTCTCTCTCTCTCTCTCTCTCTCTCTCTCTCTCTCTCTCTCTCTCTCTGCCTGTCTCTCTCACTTTCTCTCTCTCTCTGCCTCAGGCTTACAGGTCACTACGCTCCCTCGCATAAGCCCACCTGTCCTTGACTTGCTTGCTCATCGAGTGTGCTCTCGCATCATCTGCTCCTTGGCTTCCAATCGGTTCACCATTCCTCACACTAGTTGGAGATTGTTCGGCGATTTGGCCTTCAGTTCATGTGTACCGAAGGGCTGGAATTTGCTTCCGGCTTCAGTCACCAATTGCATTGACTTGGTATCATGTTAAGTCTCTGCTAAAGGTGCATATGTTCCATCCAGCTTTCCCTGCGGCCCTCTGATCTTGTTACTTGTGTACTGCGTGCATTGAGTGCTTATCTGTGCACGGTTCATGACGTATTACTGGTGCCCTACTAACCAGTGGCCCCGAGGGCTTGCTCCTTACGTGCTTGTTCCGATGTGCTTATCTGTGCATGAGTCAGTATATATTACTAACCAGAGGTTACTACTAACTGGTGACCTCTGTGCGTGCATGTGCATGCTTGTCTAAGCACGCTACTTCTGTGCTTTTGCATGCTGCTTTAAGTGTGATTATGTGATTATTATTATACGCGAGTGCTCGTCATTTATCCTCGGTAATTTATTCTCTCAATGTGAGTTTATAGTGCATGGATCGAGATTTGGGTCTTTATGGTGCTATACAAACGACCTACTATTACTGATATTAGTGTTCCGTGGCAACGATGACTTATGTGAAGGGAAACTGAGAAATGTGATCATAACCAATGAATTAAAATGACAGTTTGCGTTTATAAGGCACGGAATCCAAGGTTCATCCAAGATCAATCGCCGAGCTGGTTTGGTCCAGTGGTTAAGGTGCTCGCACCGACCAAGGTCTGACTGAGGTCGTGGGCTCGAGCCCCGAGGCATATGTGAAGCGCCTGAATAGAGATTAAGTTCTCTTGGGGCGCTATATAAATGAATTATATTTATATTATAATTACATCAACTCTGTTCTCAGGCTGCTCATGCGCTTTTGTTCCATGATCGTACTTAATCGACGAGTTCATTTCTTTTAGCTCTGCGAGAATCTGTAGCTAATCGGTACAATCGTAGCAGCACAAGGCTGGCAAGTGTGACTGCCGGTTGCTATTCTTCTCCTGCTGCATTGTAAGCAAATGTGCATGCCTTGCACTGTTAGACATCGGTCTTGCGAATGTGCTCTCTTTCCGAAAATTACCCAGCCGTTTTGGAATCGAACTTACTGCACTGACTATTTCGTCCACGGGTTCCATCCAGTAAGCCTTCACCGTCGGTTTACTGGTGTACACTTGCACAATCTCTTTACTTTTGATTAGAAGATTTGCATCAACCGTCTGTCCAGAATCGCCGCTAGGCACATAATAAATGCCTAGTTTAGCATGCACTGTATTGTACGTATTCACAACAGGTCCAAAAACTCGTGCATCGTTCAGTAAGAGTATTTATTAAGCTCATACGCCTGGAAATGGCGTCCACCGGAGAGTGGCCTTCGGTCCTGTATTCTTCATTCATTTAGGTTAGTGTGTATTGTGTTGAGATGACCTGGTGACCTGATAGCTATTGCTACTGCAGCAGCTGAGTTACGTATGAACGTGAGCCTGTGAAGGTCATGGCAGTAATTTTGGCCTGTGTTGAGCTGTTATAAAATAAAAGGGTTGCTGGTTTCTCTCTCTTATCTCTTCGATTACTTTTGAGCTCCTATTTTGTATTGGACTGCAGACTTAGAGCTACATTTTTATAAGATGCTTCCTCCGTTACACTCGTGTGCTATAGAATGCATCCGTTGAGCTTCAAAGGCTGTCCGTAGTTGCTGCCGAATGCTTGCTTAGCAGCACTGAATGTCTGAAGTAACCCGCAGTAACCCGCATACTCGCTCCATGGCCTTAGTCTAGACGTGGCTCTAAGTTACATGCGAGTTACGAGAGCGCCATAAATCCGTAAACGGACGTTCTCAACATATGCCGTGCACACACGGTCATTGAGCGTATGTGCACGGCATATATCACCCGGTGCTTCAGGCCTGAATGTACCTTGGCTGTATCCACGGCACCCGTCGAGAGAGATAATTTGAACAAAACTGATGCTTCTTATTATGCAATAGCCCACAGATGCAGCAACGAAATTCTTTTAGAAATTGCTATGACCTTAGTTGCTAGAAAAAAGTTTAGCTGATTTAACAACCTCATTTATATAGTTGCAGAAGAGCCTTAACGGCTATCGCCACCGCTTGCAGTGGATAATAAAATAGTTAACCGCTGCAGCACTTGAACTCACGGCCCGGGGTCGTGATAAGGGGGAGTACCTTACATCCATCCTGGGCGAAGACCCCGGAAGCCACCGAATGGCCTCATACTACGCCGAGCTGGTTTGGTCCAGCGGTTAAGGTGCTCGCCCCGGGGGACCAAGGTCTGGCTGAGGTCGTGGGCTCGAGCCCCGAGGCATATGTGAAGCGCCTGAATAGTGATTAAGTTCTCTTGGGGCGCTATATAAATGAACTATATTTATAATATATTCATACTACCTACATATGCAATAAGCAGGCAGGCTGAGATAACGGCATGCACTGATTCATAGCAGCTGTTACTTCCCAATATCGATACAACCGTGTGATTTTGTTTTTACCACGATTTCTTACGATATGGATTTTATATGCTCATCCTGACTCTTGGGCTGCGAGTATTTTTTGGCCGGGTGTATGACCTCTGTTGTCGCAGAGTCTGGGAAGCTCTCCTCACTATTCCTACGAGGACCGTTTAGTGCCCCCGGCTGATAGGTTGCTGCCTTTGAGGCAGCGTCTGTTGGAAGGCATGCATTCGGTCGCTTCAGTGCTAAGTATAAGATCTAATTAAAGCGGCCACTCATCTTTTATCCATTGTTATTGGCTTTTGCTTTGCTTGCCGTGTACATGTCTGCGTTACTCGCCAGGTTAGCGCCATGTTCTAATCACTGCCTTCTGCCCGATTCGAAACACAACCACTGCATCCGCAGGTGCTTATTCCTTGTTGCTGGCATAATGAGCATGTGTGGTCGTGTCACGTCAATAGCTGCGTGCATACTATAGAGCGTAATCCCGTCGTCTTGACTGCAGGTCTTTTGCAGGAGTGGCGTTTTCCATAACGTATTGCCCAGACTGTATTGTAGCTTGTCCACCTAGTGAGGGTGCAACTGCGTTAACAGTGGGACGTGTCTCTGGTCACTCACTGATGCCGTCCTCATTTCATTGTCAGGATGAATCCGCTGACGATGCTTAACATCCTCCTCCTCTGTTCGCTGCTGTTTTTTACGCGAGCAAGATCGGCAAACGAAGACACCGAGTTTGCCGAATTTGAGGAGTTCGAAGACGACGGTAAGACGCTTTGCTGCTGCTGTGCGTTCAGTCGGTTACAGTTGTGCCACAAGCTATATTAACTTCACCCAGCCGAGTTGCACACCAGAATCACTTGGCAGATATTCGTTCGAGCCTTGCATTCGAGGAAGTTGGACCTTGTTCGATCTCGATTAAAGAAGCTGACTGCCTTCGATCCAAGCTCGTAGCTAACATTAGAGCAGAAATGATAATAATAATAAATCTGTGCAGCACTCTCAAAGAACTTAGATCCTTTCCAGGCACTTTACATGTGTTGTGAAGGAAGCATGTCAATGTGGTTATTGGTTTGAACATTAGCTGATTCAGCAGCCTCATTTATATTGTGGCAACAGAAGAGCCTTAACGGCATTCTCCGACGTGTTCAGTGGGCAACTGCAGGACTCGAACCCACGACCCGGGTCGTGAAGAGCGGGCTCCTTAAACCTCAGCTGAGACCCTGGTAGCATATTCATTATCAGCTCGCATAAGCACACGCAGGACAATTCACTAGGACCTAGCAAGTGCTATGTGGAAAAGGTACATTTTTAGCTTCTGTTTAAGGGTAAATGACAAGAAAGTGCTGCAAAAATGTATCCAAAAATCAAATATTTGTTTAGTGCACCTTTCAGAAGACAAAGCATGTTAGAAATGCGATCGGAAGTGTTGGCGATTTCTACATATAAGGACAAAAGGTTGTGCAAACCATGTCAAACGTGGAACCCGGAAGCGACATATCAGCAAATAAATTTACCGATCTCAGCATCATATGCACCTTTTATCCCAACTTGTTGAACTTTGATGCATCAATACACATGTTTGCAGCTTGTTGCGGATATTTTTCTGACTTGAAAGCACCTTTTTTTACAGTGCTGCATTTGTTCCTTATAAATTCTATCACTCGGCTAATATTCTACCGATCCATGTGAAATTTCAAATTTTTAGTTCAGCTCTGCTTGTGCACAACGGCAGGATTTCATTTCTGATTTTGATGCATTTTGCTATACGTGTCCATGATTACTCAATATAAAATTCAAGCACGTTTGATGACATGTATAGCAAAACTTAAACAACCGAAATCAGGAATGAACACCTGCAGTGATGTACAAGCAGAGCTGAACTCACATTTGAAATTTCACATCGAGCTGTCAAGTATTGGCCGAGCTGTATGATTTACAAGGCACGGAGCTACACTGTAAATGAAGCTGTTTCCGAGTCACAAAGAAAAGATCCTCGACAAGCTGCAAACCTGTACCTCGATGATAGCAAGGTTCAACAGGTTGGAATGCAAGTTGAATATGTTGCCGAGATCGGTAAATTTGTCGTTTGTTAATGCGTAGCTTCCGGTTTACTAACTTCCTGCTAGTGACCTGTTCAAGTCTTCTTGAAGGTTGGCTAGCAAGTTTTCTGGCGACCCGACCCCTCTCACAGTGCACTGCAGAGTGAGTCCGCCCTAGTAGTCCTGCTTCCTGAGCTGCCAGGCCGAGCTGCCAGGCGACCGGGTCTAGCAGGCCCGGTACTTATGGGTTAACATGCTCTTGCACTTAACGACCCATTTTGTGGTTTCATGGTCAGTGAGTCTGCTAACATGTTCCTCCTGTTACTTTTTTTTTCTTTTTTGCATTTGTAAGCCGTCAAATTAGGCAACATGACGGGGTGTCAGTCTGTAGTGAGTTCCAAGCTTTGGGGGCATAGTAGCTAACTAGTCTAGCTTAGGCCAACGGCTTCCTGTTTTAGCTTGAACCGCTGCTAGGCAGTGCCCAAAGTATTCGCAATAAATGTTCGTGAAAGCGAGCGGTGATTAACCTGGAGCACCGCTCTTTGCCGAACGCAGAAGCACGGGCACCTCGGCGGCTCACACCCTACTGTGACCCTGACCGGATATCGACGGCCGATGTGCACGCGTTGTGAGTCAACGTGGCCGTTGCAGAATATGAAAGTGCGCCGAAAGCAAGCAAGGCCACTGCCGATGTAGACAGAAAGGGCTCGGGCAGTGGAGCCGGCGAGAAGGCGAAGACGCCGGAAGAGGCGCCTGCCGGCGGCGACGACGATGAAGACGCCGCCGATGTGACCGTGGAAGTGAGTGCTGCAGCTGCACGCGCGTGGGCACTTGCAGCAGTCGGCGCCCACGGTTTGCTCGCTGCGCGCACGAGGACAGTTTGGTGTGGTGGCATGACCGGAAAGAGACACGCGGCATGGTCTGTCTGCCAGCTTCACCTCGGCCTTGAGGCTGCAGTCTGCAAATCTGCCAGCTTCACCTCGGCCTTGAGGCTGCAGTCTGCAAACCTGACGAGTAAGACCTTTCCCGACGGGACTACTGGCTAAGATGCAGCAAATCTCATTATTCATCATGTCTATACTATCATGGCTATACTAAGCAAAGTACTTCGCATGCGTCCGGGAGCAGGAGAAGCAAATTATTCTGGAGAGTAATTACCTGAAGTAGAAAATGCATTAAAACGGTGTCCCATCAATGTTGGCAAACCTTGCTAAAATGGCGCAAGCATCGAACGCTAAAGCGCCTTTTGTCAGCGCAGTGACATTTCCCAGAAAGCTGGTCTAGATGACTTGTGACCAAATTTGAAGAGGGTAGAATAGCCAACGTAGCTCTGAGAGATGGGCAAAATAAGGGAGATTTCTGCGTTCACGAAAGCAAAAATCCCAGAGCGGGGATTACATTCAGCAGACTATAACAGTATTACTCGAGCCTTTATAATTCCCGAGCAGTCTGTGCCCTACACTATCAAGAAGCAGTTGGAACCCGAAACGATAGAAATGAGGGAGCGATGTTGTCATCCTTGGCTAACAAATGATAGGGGTGACCGGGCCATGAAAATGCAAGCCTTTAGGAACAATTTGGCTCCTGAAAAAAATGTTGCTAGGATACTTCAACATGTGACTGGCCATAGCTGAGTATTCTGGGGGATGGAGGGGGATTACACCATCGTGGCATACTGGGCACATGGATTTTTACTTTTACACCGTGGATTGCCCACCGTAAACCCTTGCTTACTAAAAAGCAAAATTGAGCCACCCGCACCGAGCGAGTGACCTACCACCACTGGATCTTGGCTGACTGCCAGAATTGTCTGGACTGGTCAATTGAAAATTACCATTTTCAATACAAGAAGGAAAGCCTATTTAAACTTTGATGCAGCATACCGACGCGACTGCCTTCGGAAGACTTTGCAGTTCGGTGACAGTGACGTGATAGTATGGGGTGGCTGCAAAGCAACTAAAGCCAGAACTCACATAAATGGCATTATTAGTCAGCATACATTGTTGTTGAGAGGGCTAGATTGTTAATTATTGGCGACAGGAAAATTATCCTAAACACAACGTACTGTCGGTGAGAGAATTCTTCGAAGATGGTCCGGATCACTGGTATCCTCTACTACTAACTGTATTACCATGTCCAGTCTTGAGTACTGATGTTAAACCCTTCGAAAACCTTTAGGAAGCTTTGGAGCAAAGTGTAGGATTTGCTGCTACTCGTGTTACTGTGGGAGATATCTTATTTGAGGCTCCGAGATATTGGATTTGAGCCTCCGTGTCAATGCTGGCAAGAAGGTTGCTTATAATAATGATTATATATATATATATATATATATATATATATATATATATATATATTATTATGTATATATATATATATATATATATATATATATATATTTGGTCTAGCGGTTAAGGTGCTCGCCCCGACCAAGGTCTGACTGAGTTCGTGGGCTCGAGCCCCGAGGCATATGTGAAGCGCTTGAATAGAGATTAAGTTCTCTTGGGGCGCTATATACATGAATTGTATATATAATAATAATACACTTTATAAAGCACCTTCAGGGAACTCAATCTCTTTCTATGTGCTTTACATTTGCTGCAAAGGAAACACGATCTGAGTGGCAATATCATGCTTGATAAACAGCATGAATAACATGGTTAGGGGTGACATTCACAGGGTCAGTATGCAGGTGTGGTTCGTGGCAGCATGCAACAGTGTCAGCACACATAAGCACATAAAGGATGAATCACAGGGACCCACTAAACGCTGTCAAAAATAGGTGCATTTTTAGTTTCTTTTTAAATATGGTCATGTCAGCGGTTGTCGTGACGCAAGTCGGGAGTGAATTCCAGGCTTTGTGAGCATACGAACTAAATGCACGGTCTCCAAAGAATTGGGGATCTGTACGAGGTATGGGTAAACTGTTGGATTCCGAAAAGCAGGTGGCACGATGTTGGGGGAGTAGATCTGATAGGTAGGCTGGAGCCAAAGAATGAAGGGACCTAAAAATGAGTGACAACATTGAAGTCGATGTGTTGCTTGACTGGGAGCTAGTGCAGGCCGGCGAGAAGTGGTGTGATGTGGCAACTGCGCCGCTCACGACAGACAAGCCTAGCTGCAGAGTTTTGCACCAGCTGTAAGCACCTGATTGCACATGCCGGTAGACCAGCAAGCAGTGAGTTACGCCTGAATAGAAATTAAGTTCTCTTAGGGCGCTACATAAATGAATTATATTTTTTTTTTAGATGTCAAGACGGGGTGTCACAAGTGCATGGACCAACTTAGACGTGGTATCCTTATCTAAGCTAGCCCGAATTTTAGCAAGTTATGTAGCTGAAAGTAGACTTGACCGTGGAGCTGATGTGGTCGTCTAACGAAATGTCACTTTGGAACATGACACCCAGATTTGCTTCAGAATTATGCATGAGGATCATGGCGTCCATGCCAACTCACCTACAAAAAGTGATCAGAAATTATGTTGGAACGATTTCCTATCAGCCTAAGTAATTTAAAATTGAAAACTGAAGCATGCCATGTTATATATCTATATATATATATCTATATCTATCTATCTATATATATATATATATATATATATATATATATATATATATATATATATATCCATATCTATCACCATGGCTATCTGAACATTCGAAGTGATGCATTCTGAGAGGAGTTCTGGATAAATTACTAGAGAAAGCCACAAACTGTTCTGTAAGTTTGGCAGGTTGCTTAAACTTAAGACAGCACCTATATATCGGTAGGCATATCTACCCACTGTCCTGTCACTCCGTGTGAAAACATGCAATGAGTTTTGTTGCCCTAGCTGGTTTTGCTCAGTGGCTAAGGTGTTCGGTTTGACCAAGTTCAAGGTTAATTTATTTGATGACCTAAGGTCGTGGGCTCGAGCCCGATGGCATATGTCTTGAAATCTGTTGGCTACTGAATGAGCACCGAAAGCCGCTTAGGCTGTGAGTGTGCTATACGAAACCCTCCTGTGTAGCGTCCACATCCGGTCTTTGTAGCTTTGTGGAGTTACAGACGGAGATACGTTGCATTACATATGTGGAGCGCTTACATAGAGATAAAGTTCTCTTAGGGTGCAATGCAAATGAATTATATTTGTTTAGCAGGAGCAACCATATTTTGCTTTCGTTCGTCACACGACCCAGGTCGTTGGTTCAAGTCCTGCAATGGGCGATCCTTTATTGCCCACTGCAAGCGGTGGCGGTAGCTGGTAGGGCTCTTGTTCGTCTATATAGATGTACCTTTGAATCAGCTAACCTTTACCTTTACCCGGCTGTGGTGTGAAAAAAGGACAGTAGCTGTTTGAATGGTATACAGTAAACAGTTTTTGGATCGCTGGTTTGTGAAAGTAAAATTAGCTGGTCTGACTTGCCAGAGACCCGTGACCCCCACAAGAATGTTCTGCCCATCATTATCGGTTGCCTTCTGGACAGATAATAATAATAATAATAATAATGATAATAATAATAATAGGTCATTTGTAGAGCACCCAAAAAGAACTAAATATCTACCATGGGCGCTTTACGACTGGCTACAAGAGAAGCAATAACCTTAGGGTAGTATGCATGGTATCAGGCGTGGCATGGTATCAAGCGTGCAAAAGCAAACATGAGGATACTTATGGCCACCGGTTTGTATGATCTATGACCACATTTAAAAGGAACCTAAAAACACACCTATTTAGGACAGCATTTAGTGGGTCCCTGTGATTCGTCCTTGATGTGCTTATGCGTGCTGACACTGTGCATGCTGCCACTAACCACATTTGCATGCTGACCCTGTGCATGTCACCCCTAACCATATTATTCATTTCGTTTGTTTTTCAAGCATGATTTTACTTATGATTCAATTGCATTTCACTTTACAGCAAATGTAAAGCGCCTAGAGAGAGATTAAGTTCTCTGAGGGCGCTTTATCAAGTTAATTATTATTATTATTATTATGGCTAATAGCATGCACTGAATCATGCGCATGTGACCATGGTAACCACACAGTAACAGAAAAAAGACATGTTCACTGAGACGACGAGAAAGCTGACCAGAACTGGTGCATCTTTAGCTGAGGCTCAAATACTGCAAGGCGGTTGCAGGTAGCGACCGTAGCCGGAAGCGATTTCAGTACTTTCGGCGCACACGAGCTCAATGTTCGATTGCCAAAAGATCTCAATTGAGTACTACAGAAGGCATGATGACGGGAGCGGGTGGTGCAAGAGCATGTGACTGGAGGAGTGAGAAAGTCAGATAGGCCAAGGCTGGTGCAAGCAAGTGAAGCGACCTGTGAGCAAGACAGCGGATCTTGAAATCTATTCTATGCTTGATACGGACCCAGTGAGGCTCAGGCAGCAGTGGGTGGTGTGCTGTGGCAGCTATGCCGTTGACTAGAGACCAGATGAGCTGCTGAGTTTTTTGCCAGTTGCAGACGATTATGGCCACAGGCCAGCTGAATAAATGGAATTCCCATAATCGAGATGTGATATCACAAACGTGTGAACTAGTTTGGTTGTCGTACTCTTGTAAGCAGGCCCTGATTTTGGCAATGCTCCTTAGCTGAAAGTAGGCTGACTTGACTGGAGGGAAATGTGATCAGGCAGACATCAAGGGAGTGCTGTTAGATGAAGCAATCTTGAGGTTGCGGTCTTCCAACTTTCGGGTGGCAGATTTCCTCATTCTACTATTAGATTGGTCTTATCATCTTATTCAGCTTCAGGAAGTTATTAGCCATCGAAATATGAATGTCGTCAATGCAGGATGCAAAGGTATTAAGAGACTCGAATGAGGAGCAAGGCTTTAAAGGGTTGAAAGGTAGATAGAGCTAGGTGTCGTTGTCTTAGGCATGAAAGCTAAGATTGGGATTGGGGAAATCGCCTTAAACTGAATCCCGCTGTACCCAATGCTTTTATGGACTTCCTTGAATACCGGCAGCCATTTACATCCACACTCGGCTGGTCCTACTTCATGGAAGCGTTCCAGAAGGATCTGATCTGTTGGTCTATAGTGTCAAATGATGCTGATAGATCCCAGAGTACCAGCAGAGAAGCACTACCCCGATCAACATTGTTCAGAATGTCATTGCAGACCCGAAGCAGAACAGTTTCCTTGGAATGGTTGCTCTAAATCCCGACTGGAACTTGCTAGCAAGGTTCTGATGAATTCGTCTTCAAATGCCAAGCAGTGGACAGTCAGTCCCGACTTTTTGGTGGCCCTTCCGTGTCTACCTTTAGTGTTCCTTGCGCCTTTTAGGTCAGTCGTGAGCCAAAAGGCGTCTCTTGGGAACGGTTCCCGACGTGTAGTCAAGAGGTACAAACTCGTCATCGTCGAGGGCGTTGGCTTCCGTCGAGCAGTAGCCTTGCATCAAAGAGGTATGGTCGGTGGTTGGGTCAAATAGAGTGCAGGATGCATCTCTGTTTCGGACAGCATCTGTGTCTAGAGACTTGAGAGCATCTTGACCCACGTGTAGTTTTGGATATCAGAAGAGAAACGCTTTCCAGGAAGAACGAAATCGTTAAATGACCAGATGTGCCAAAAGGGCTGACGATAGGGGTCGATAAGGTTCAATAGCAGGAGAAAATTTGATCGAAGCTATGGCCTTGTACGTGAGCCTGTCGGGGCTTGAATGTGAGAATGGAGGCAGATTGTCCTGAAGAGAGTAAAAGCAGGTTGGAACACTTCGGATCGGATGGGTTATCAAAGCGAATATTTATAGCACGTAGAATAATAGAAAGTCAGAAAAGTTATAGATGAAGCTGGGATGGCTGACTGGCGGACGAGCACGTCGCAAGCTTACCACTAACTATACTGAGATCAGGGTTTTCGAAAGATAGCTTAGCAAGAGCTGAGAAAGGCTTGAAATTGAAAGAGCCACTAGCAACAACTTACGCGCTACATCGCCAGTTTTCACCGATCTGGGACTGTGAAAAAGGGAGAAACCTTCTGTGGTAGCATCTGAAATAGCCGAGGAGTTCATCGACTTAAGACCGGTCTCATTAAGAGCAAAAATGTCGAGTCTACTTAAATATCGAGCAGCCATCAACTAACAGTTGATTGCACATAGAGCAGGCATTCCAATGGCACAAGCTATAAGCGGGCACCGACGCTAGTGTTGGCTTAGAGAAAGTAGCTCTAGTTTTAGCAGGTGAGCGTTGGCAATGTTTAGTAAAATTAGCAGTTATAACGGGAAACCACGTGTTCTGCTTCATAGCAACGTTAGTACAAATGGTAGTTTAGCACCGGTGGCCCCCATCTGATACCCCTGCATGTTCATCCTTCGACTAGCAGGCACACACATTCACACACGCATACGCAAGTATCATAGTTTAGCACAAATGCTAAAGCTTGAAAGAACACACTTGGTTGGGGTCGGTGGGACCTCTGGCCAGTACAATGAATCGTGCAGAAGTAAGCATGCAACACACTGGAACCAAAGAAAAAATTCACTGGAGCAAAGGGAAAGCTGAGTGGAGCACACAGTATGTGTCTTTAGCTGTGGCATAAATGATGCAAAGTCAAGTCGATGCGATGTAGTGACAAGAAGCCAGAAACGAGTTCCAGACTTTCGGCACCTGCTAACTGAAGGCTGTGGCATCAGTGGCGTCGGAGAATGAAAGTGACGAGAGGCTGGTCGCCACGATATCTAGGAGTGCCCAAGGGAGAGCGCCCAAATCGTGCCCAAGGAGAGAGCGCAAGTTGAGTGTGAGCATTCAGCTGGCGCATGTAGTGTGCTCTGTCTTCTTGTCGATGTGAGGTGGTACAAGCCAGCCGATTCAACGGTCTCGTTTATAGAGCAGCAGAAGAGCATTAACGGCTATTGCAGCTGCTGCCTCTTGGCAATCGAGGAATGCCACTGCAGGACCCAAAACCCTCTGAAGTGGGTTGCTAAGTGCGTGCACTTTACGTCTAGGCTAAGACCCAGGAAGAGCCTATTCTCTTGCGCAGCTGCACTTGCTCTCCGTTCCGTGGAGGCAGGGAACCGGGCATGCACAGTCACTGCTGATGCCGCCTGTGTCCCACCTCGAAGGGCTGATTTGCTCAGAGTTTGCCCTTGATCCTTTGATCGGTACTGATTGTTCAGAATTAAAAAAAAACTTAATCTTGAGTTCGTTCGGAGGACAGCCATCGTGACCATTGTAACTTTCTCAATAGCTGCTCCTGCGGGCTCCCTATCAAGCAGTGAATTGACCTAAAAGGTTTTGTCACTCACTTTTAGGTCCCGTTATACTCTTGCTCCGACCTACTTTACCAAACAGCTTCTCAATCAGGATATGCACCGTGCCAGCTGCTCAGTTGACTCGGGTCGTTTAGATGTGTCTCGACCAAACCTCAAATCCTTTCGGAGATCGTGCCTTTAGTTTGCATGCTCCAAAAGCCTTGATGCCTGACTGATGCCACGACATCCCCTGACTTGACCAAATTTATCAGATATACTAAAAATGCATCTGTTCCTCACTGCATCTGCTGGGTCTGTGTGTGTTGTCATCTTTGTACTTGTGCCTGCAGACTCTTCGAATTATATCACTAACCCTATTTGACGTGCTTACCTCGAAGCTTACGTAAAGTTCCTCTTTAGGTCTCTTAGGTTTATTTTTGCAAATGTTATTACTATTATCAATTATTGATTGGACTTCCTCCGGCTATATTGAGCTCGATCAGCTACGGCTATCAAGCAAATGCAGCCTTTGCAAAGAAGACTTGCTCGTGATAAGCAATTAACCAGCCTAGCAAAGCTTTTCAGCAAGACACCGAATAGCCGGCTCGTTAGAAAACGTGTGTTTCGTGTGCCACGCTACCATCCTAGCTGCTGCTTTCCCCCCCACATTGCTCATCCGTTGAACTGTCTGTCACTGTCACGTGCCGCGTGTGGCTCTACATTCGGCTTCGTCGACGTGTCTTCAGGAAGAAGACGAATTTGCTCATTTTGCCGACGATGACGAATTCGAAGGGATCGAGAAGGACGAGATTGCGAGAGCTTCAAAGGACAAGGATAAGCCGAAGGAGCTAAAAATCGAGAAGGTCAGAAGATTGCAGGCACTACTGGTGCTCATGTTGCACAGGTGCCGCGTCCATGAACATGTGCGCAACCTCGCATGCGAGGCGTTGGGCAAAGGTTTGTTGCACCCGATGGTCACGCGTGTCGTGCACTGCCGTGCTTTAGTGGCTGTCGCTGCAGGCTCGTGGATTCTGTGTGTGTGTGTGCGCGCGTGCGTTTGCGCGTGTGTGTGCGCGTGTGTGTGTGTGTGTGTGTGCGCGTGTGTGTGTGTGTGCGCGCGTGTGTGTGTGTTCTGTGTTGTGCCTGCATGTGTATGGTGTGTGTTGTGCCTGCATGTGTGCTCATGTGTATGTTTGTGTGTTGTGCGTGTATGTGAGAGGGAGAGTGGTGCCCCTGTGTGGGATTCTGGCTGAATGGGATTACGGCACTCGCTCTGGCCTTGACCCGTGCGTCTGGGCGCTCGGCAAGCTGAGTGAGTGCGTTGTCGCCAGAGCCAAAATAGATTGGCCGATCCTGAGGAGCTGGGTCATGCGCTGTTGCCTAGGTGCCCATCAGCTTCCGTAATAACTGGGACGCCTTCTACATCGAGCTGCTGCTCGTGTTCGGTATGCTCGTGTACGTCGCGAACTTCATCTGGGGCCGCAGCAAGAACTCACGCATCGCCCAGGACTGGTACAGCATCAACAAGGACATCCTGCAGCAGAATTTCAGCATCGTCGGTTAGTGGATATGCACTGCGCCTGCTCTGCTTTGCTTACAGCTTCGCACAGCAGCAAGCTGCTCGTCGAGGACTTCCCCTTCATATTCCCTCGTTGCAGCGTGCGCGGCGGAAGCAGACCGATGGACTCCCGGGAATCGAGGGGGAGAAGGCGCGATTGTCCTTTTTAGAAGTGCAAGCTAAAAACAATTATAGCAGTGCCACGCTCCATCCGAGCCCTTTTTGCGTACTGCTGCAGGCAAATTATCTTCTAGTCTCGTTGCATGTCCATTCATGTAGCAAACAGATGGCCTTTTGTCCTTTGGCCTTAAGCCCAGTGGTAAAAGGCATTTGCTCTTCACGACCCGGGTCGTGGGTTCGATTCCTGCACTGGGTGATCTTTTATTGCCCCCTGCAAGTGGTGACGGTAACCTTTAAAAGGTTTTTCTGCTGCTATATAAATGTGGCTATTGAATCAGCTAACCTTTAAGTGTGCCATATGTGTGTCCCATGCCAAGTGGTCAATGTGCTCGCCTTTGACCTTCGAGGTCGTGGGCGCGAGCCCTGAGGCTCATATAAAGCATGTGGATAGAGATCAGGTTATCTTAGGACACTAGAAGAGTGACGTATTTTTTTGACATGTGCATACTGGGCCTCCAGCCATCGTTGGTCGCAAGACCTGCGGTGTCTTTTTGATGACTATGCCAACCGTATGACTAGCCACTTCACTGTGGCCTCATCGGCTCAGCGCCACTCTTCCTTTGGTGACCGACCTGCGCTCTGGGTTTGCCCACACGCCGCTGAAGGCCGAATGCCTTATTTTGAATTTTGTGCCGGCCATTCGCTTCCAATCTGTCGCTTTTGTCTTGCTGATGTCCAGCGTGCAAGCATCAATGGGGGCGCCTGCCCTTGCTTACAAGCAGCCTGTCGTCAACCGACTAGGAATGTGTTCGACTTCGAGACGTGAGAGCAAGCTGTGGTACTAAGAAAGCAATAGATTCGTGATGGGTGGCTTTCTCGATGTCGTGCACAGGCAGCATCGGGCGATTGCACCGAATGTCCTGTTAACCCGTTGAACTGGACCCTAGATTCTCATGCTCTTTGAAAGGATCTTTGGCGAAGGAGGAAGCAGGGAGGGCACACAGGGCTTTTTCTCGTCAGCCAAAGAGGGGGTCGGAGAAGACACAAGGTCTCGCTTGAAGACAGCAGGCGCATACGGGGAACTTGCTGGATTTAAAGGATGCTTCTGTGCATGAGCGATTTGCTTGGGCTTTATTGTTTACACCCAAGTCACAGTCACTAGCCAAGTGCAAGAGCCGAACTTGTCTTTGCTGACTTGGCGGAAGCAGTGGAACCATGCTCGGCTGCCGAGTCTTTGTCGAGTCTTCCCCAAGTCTTGGACCGCCCCACCGTATTGGTGACGTATAAGCATCTTTTGGAACAATGTAAGTTTATCCTCGAAGTCTCCCGGCATCTTTTCACTCGACGGATCCTTGCTGTCGTATAGGGCCTTCCATTGGTCTTTGTAGGATACAAATTTTTTTCTGATATCCTTAAATGCTGGCAGCTCGTCAAGGCGGCACATCTCATCCCAGGAAGCAAGACTCGCTGTCTAAGCCAGGCTTAGTTGGGCCAACGAGAGGACCGTGTCTGGCAGGCATTGCCCCACCTCCACTTTCTTGTGGGCATTAATGGAGCGCAGCCTTGGCTTGCCTTATCGATGCGTCACCGTGTAAAGGCACTGCAGAGAGAGTGACGATATGTCGGCGATGTGCATGCCCACGTATAGAGAACCAGTGGTGGATTCTAGTGTTTTCCTCTAACCAGCCCAGCCTCTCTTCTTACCTTTTTTCGGTCAAAGGTGCTAGATATTGTTGCTAAGCAATTTTCAGCCCTCCTGTAACAGAATGATGGGTTATCAATGGAATTTCACTCTCGTTGTAACGATCTGCAATTAATGACAGTAGAAATGGCATTGCCTTTGTCGTTTTACTGAAGCCAGCTGCAGTAAAGAAAGAAAAAATACAATGCTAGCTGTTTTAACAGCTTCATTTACATAATAATAGTAATAATGCACTTGATAAAGCGCCTACAGAGAACTCAATCTCCTACAGAGAACTCAATCTCTCTCTAGGCGCTTTACATTTGCTGCAAAGGGAACATAGCGGCTTGCGTGGAGCCTTAACGGCTATCACCACCACTTGAGTAGGCAATAAAGACTGCTTGACTCGAAACCACGACATGGGTCAAAGCCTTGAGCTCCTTGGGCTAAGGCCCAGGGGGTGGTCGGACTGTTGATTCAGCTGAAGAAAGTGAGATCTGTGTGATCGATCTAGTGAGCAAGGGTCAGATGTGGTGGACTTGCCTTGCCTTGCACCTGGTTTGTCGATGGAAAGTGTGGTGAAATCGCTGTGTGCTTGCGCATGGAGCCAGTCGTTGGCCCAGTCAAGTCTTGCGTACCGGTGCCATGCCTCTGCCGTTGGCGATTATTTGTTTTCTTTGCTTTGCCAGTTGGTCACTTGTCTATGGAAAGTGCATAGCATCGACGCAGATTGTTCAGGTCTTTTGTGAGCGATCTCCCATTCTGAAATGCTGGCTCTCACTGAAGCACCAGAAAAAGCAAGGGGGACATCTGCCGATGCTAGCCAGGCGACTCTTTGCCACTCTTTACCCTCTACCCTCTAGTCATATTGGCACCTGACTTGCACTAAGCTGTCGCATCCAGCTGCCGAAGTACCCAGGCTAACCAACCGTTGCTCTAGTTGATTGCCAACCGTTGCTCTGGTTGATTGTGGCTACTCGACCTGTTAAGATTTATGAGTTAAGGGGGTGGGTTCCAGGGCCCACGTGTGTCACGTGAATGTCGACAAGCGGCCTGTGTCACTTGCAATCGTGCAGAAAGAAAACAGGCTTCGTCAGCCGCCCACTTTTTTCTTGTTATGTTTATCGTCGTTGCTGCTGAGTATTTACGATACGACTTTGGCTTTCCTCATGAAACCCCTCTGATTTCGTTGCTCCGATTGCCAGCCGAGGATGCTTTCTAGTTTAGGCATGCATGTTTCTTTGTGAGAGTGCTGTCTGCTCCATTGAATTGGATGACAGAGGCAGCCTCCCGGTTGCCAATCAATCCTTCTACCTCTCCACTGTCTGTTTGTATTTATCATGTGACTGCTCGAACCAGCTGATCCTAGCTTCGATCCCTCGTGCCTCTTCTCATCGTTGTGCTTCTGCCCACTCCGTTGATCATGCTGCCATGAGCCCAGCAATAAGCCATCCTCCTCCTCCTCCTCCTCCTCCTCCTCCTCCTCCTCCTCCTCCTCCTCCTCCTCCTCCTCCTCCTCCTCCTCCTCCTCCTCCTCCCCCTCCCCCCCCCCCCCCCCCCCCCCTCCCCCCCCCCTCCTCCCCCCCCTCCTCCTCCTCCTCCTCCTCCTCCTCCTCCTCCTCCTCCTCCTCCTCCTCCTCCTCCTCCTCCTCCTCCTCCTCCTCCTCCTCCTCCTCCTCCTCCTCCTCCTCCCCCTCCCCCTCCCCCCCCCCCCCCCCCCCCCCCCCCCCCTCCTCCTCCCTCCTCCTCCTCCTCCTCCTCCTCCTCCCTCCTCTCCTCCTCCTCCTCCTCCTCCTCCTCCTCCTCCTCCTCCTCCTCCTCCTCCTCCTCCTCCTCCTCCTCCTCCTCCTCCTCCTCCTCCTCCTCCTCCTCCTCCTCCTCCTCCTCCTGTTCCCATGCCGGCTCATATTTCGTCTTAGTGGACTCTGCCTCTCGAACCTGTTTAATCTCCCTCCACCCAGGCTAACTCAGTTCATGCACTTCTTCAGGACATTAATGAAAACGTATAGACTTGACGTCAAGTTTAGCCGGGCAACTTTGCGGTTAGAAATAGTGCTTTTGCCCAGGCAGCTAGTGCTATGCAGATAAGTAAGTAAGGTAAGTAGGGCGATTCGTCCTATGGCTATTCCTTCCTCCGACGTCATTTCCGACAGGTGCACTTTCGTACTCGATCCCATCCTTTCGTTGCCTTCATTAGCCAGATAGCATGTCATCCTACCTGGAAGCCGTGGGAACACTGGTCCTTTCCAGCTGGCGTTGCAGCCAACTCGAATCCAACAGCTGCTGTGAGGCATCACCTCTTACCCACCGCTGCCGATGTCGCTTCGAGAACCGAGCGTCAATGACGGAGTAGTGCAATGCACCCCTCTCCAGTTCTCGACGATGGCTGTGTTAGCTGCAATAAGAATGAAAATGTGTGCCGCTTGGAGCGTCGAGAGCGAGCGTGGACCGGCGGCGAGTTGGCGTATGTTATTGTAATCCCCATCGACGACATCGGAAGTCGCTGGCACTCGTTTACCCAGCTGCCGTCGGGTGCTGCAGTGAGCAAGCTCTCTCTCTCTCTCTCTCTCTCTCTCTCTCTCTCTCTCTCTCTCTCTCTCTCTCTCTCTCTCTCTCTCTCTCTCTGCAATTTATTATCCGTGAAGCATGCAGTAGTGAAATGACTGTGTATTTAACTTTTCTTTCATTTGTTTTCCATGCCCTACCCCGGTCCCTTTGGTCTGGCAAGCGCTGAATTGTGATGGTCCTCTCCTCTGGGACATGCGGCTCGCTTGCACTGACAAGCAGACGAACAGATACACGATAAATGACAAAAGAGGCGATAGCCGAGTAGCCCTCGTCCAGAGTAGAGTGGTGGCGTGGCCCTATCTCTCTGCACAGCCTGACCTCCGGCCGAACCACCAGGTGGCTGGAGCTGCCGCATGCAGTTCTGCTGCTCTTGCTTCCTCCTCACCACCTCCCTCGGGTTCTGTATGTGGTCATGTGCTGTTGCCTTTGTTTACGACCCGCCCCAGCATCACTTCCTTGCCAGTCAGCCGGTAGTGCTCCTCGGAAATAGAACCGTGACGCACTGCCGCTCTCTGCCCGTGCTGCTGCTGCAGCAGCGTGCTTCTCATTTCTCGGCAGGCCCGAGCATGGTGAAGGTCACGCAGCCAGCGAGTGTGCTTCAGCAGCCGTAGCCGTGCCTGCTGTCGGGCACCGTGCCTTTGGCCAAGCACGGTCTTCCCGGGGGAGGGGGGAGAACAAATAACTTAAGTGACCGCAGCTGCCTGGCTGCTAGCAGGGCCATGCCGCCCCCACCTCCAGCGGCCTATGCCTGCAGTCGAGTGACTCGCTGTAATTGTGCAGCCAAAGTATGTTCGGTTGATTTGTTTCATCTGGATTAGCCGTGCAGATATATTGCATTTGGTTTCGTACCCTGTTGGTCAATGGGGTAAGGGTCAATGGGGCTGCACCCTGGGGCTGACTGCCAGTACTGCCGGCCGAGTTCAATTTTCTGCTCGGTGCCTGCGTCGGCTGGCTGCCTGCAACGTGCGAGTCGAGCTGCCGTGCATACAGCGCCTTGCTGCGCTTGCAGGTGACGACGGCAGCGGCGACAGCGCTCAGTCGGGCGTGCTGATGAAGGAGGCCGACCACGCCTATCTGCTGTGGAGCACCGGCCGCGTCGCGGTCGAGGGCGCACTGGTGCAGCTTAACCTCTTCAAGCGGCAGGATCTCATCAGCGTGATCAGCGCCATTTTCAAGCCGGTCTACGACCAGGTCGTTTTCAAGGTCACCATGGACGCCGCCGACATGGACAGCTACGTGTTCGCCGTAGCCCACAAGAAGACAGCAGCCAAGCTCGGCAAGGACTACCCGGACATCGTGAGCTCGCTAGCCAGCCAGCGAGCGAGCGCGAGTCCGGCAGGCCGCCACGGCCGCTGCTGCTGCCTCCGCTCGTCGCCTACTGCTCTCTCTATCTATCTCGTGCTTTCTCGCGCCGGAGCCAAAGCGAGCGCCCGCCGGTTCTCGATTGCAGAGCCTCTATTGCCAAGAGAAGAAGGCATCGGACAAGTTCGGTGTGCCCGGCTCGTATACCGTGCTCAGCGAGATTGGTGAGGCCACGGCTGGCGTGCTGGACGGCAAGGTGAGAGGGGCAAGCCGCTGCCGGTGGCTGCTGCTGCTGCAGCAGCTGGTGCTGCCGCAAAGAGTCGCCTCCGCAGCAGCGACTCGGCTGCAGCAGGGGCGGCGCCGGAGGCCGAGTCTCTTTAGCTTGGTGCAGTGCGCGGGCCGGCCTCGCCCTGCTGCGGGTTGGCACCTCGCGCTAGCCCCGCCTGTTACGGCCTCGCGTTCTTTGCATGCTGCAGGAGCTGCGGTGGTGGCTCGTGCGTGCGCTCGAGTTTTGTGCGGAAGTTTCCGGTGTCTCGTGCGAATAGCTGCAAGCCGCTGCTAATCAGCCGTGCCATGCTTAAACAACGGCAGCATGTTTACATTAAACAGCACAGCACTGCATTTAGAATGTATCCTACCAACTCGGTGCGTTCTTGGGAGAATGCTCGCGTTGAGGTTCCCGCACTACTCGCCACCAGCCCTAGCAGCACTGCTAATGTACGGTTGCAAAGCTTAATGTTGGCCCCCCTCCCTTTAAGCTCAAGTAATGATAGCACTTTTCTTGGATGCCACTTCGTGTCAAGCATTTCTGCTGAACGCTGTGGCACTCAGCTTGAGCATTCCTTAGAAAATGGGTTCTTGAAGCTTTTGGCTACGGAAAGCAAGCAGTTCTGGCAGGCGATTTGGCAGAATTTGCCAGTTTATTTCTCAAGGATCCGCAAGTGAAATGTCGTGTAATTTAGCAAATGGGCTTTACGTGTAGTGCCATTTCAACGTGCAATCCTTAGCTAAGCTTCTCACAGATAAATTGTTATGTGGATCTGTGTTGTTCGTTGAACCAATGTGTGCGTGTGTGCGCGCGCGTGTGTGCGCACACACACACGACCGCACGCTCGATCGCAAAAGGTGCATTTGCGTTTATTCATTCGTCAATGTGGCTGCGTTTGCACAGCTCCTGCGTCAATTTTTTTGTTATGCCTGCGCCCCTCTGCCTGTATCATCACAGGGCATTCTACGCTCGGCATCTATTGTGCTATTTTGTGCTGTTGGTGCAAGCTGCTCCTGTGTAAAGTGATACCCTTACTTCGTCGCCGTGTGCACTGCTTGTGTCGCCTCACTGCACAGTGAGTGACCTTTGCTGACCTTGGTGGTGGTAGCAGCGGCAGCTGTAAAAGGTTCTCTAACGTTTCCAGATCCAGGCCGTGCTTGCCAAGTGCGAGGGGGTCGTCGACTATCTGCATTTCTCTGACCAGTATGTCGGTGTCAAGGCTGCAGAGTGAGTGCTGCATCGTCTGCTTCGGCTCAGTGCTTCCTCGGTCTGGCCCGGCCGCCGGATGCAATCGTGCTGTGCCCAAGGGAAATGTGTCTGCTGCAAAGATTTGCCGTGGTTGCTGTGTGAGAAGCCGGCGGAATTATGGGAGGAACCGACAGAATTATGGGAGGAGCTGCCGAAATGGCGGCTGTAGAAGGAACCGAGGGCAACAGGTGACTGAGGTGAATGGTATGGTAGCTGGGGGGGGGGGTACCGAGTCAGCTGGATGGGCGGCGTGGTGCATGCGCTGACGCACGCCCACCACACCTCTCGTCATCCTCTCCCCCCCCCCAGACGCCTGACAGAGGAGACTCGATAGGAGGGTAGTGGAGCTTGCGGCACCTCCAGCAGCGGACGGAGCAGAGCCGCTTTGCTGATGGAGGAGTCTTTCTGTAAAATATAATTATATAATTCATTTATATAGCGCCCCAAGAGAACTTAATCTCTATTCAGGCGCTTCACATATGCCTCGGGGCTCGAGCCCACGACCTCAGTCAAACCTTGGTCAGGGCGAGCACCTTAACCGCTAGACCAAACCAGCTCGGCGACTTTCTGGTGCGATTGCTTTCTGTGAAATCGTCCGGTTTTGCTTCTCGTACTTGGGCCGGTCCGTTGTTCTGCTGCTTGGTCGCGCTCGTACCGCACGCACCGCCCCGCTCGAGGCCGTGCACAGGGACTAGACTCTCCGTCTTGTTGCCCGGTGCTCGAAGGCAGACCCTCGGCAGACGTACCAGCAAGCCATCATAGCTGGAGAACGTTGCTGGGGATAGCGTGGCACTCTCGCGCCAGCACTCCTTCCCCCTTCTCCCCCATCTCCGAGTATTCGAACCCGCCAGCAGCCTCTGGCTGCCTGTGGTTGGTGGTAGTCACGAGGTACAAGTCCGCAGTCGCTTTCCGTGCCAACTCCTTGCACCCTGCAGTAAAAAAAATATATATTAGCTGATTTAACAGCATCATCAGCCTTGTATAGCGACAGAAGGGCCTTAACGGCCATCACCACACTGCTTGGATCGCGATCAGGATCGCCACTGTAGGATTCGAACCCACGATCTCTGTCGTTCAGAGCGAGCGCCTTACCTCCTGGGGGCTATCACGGCCCGTGGCCTAGTTAATGTTGGCTGCCTCTCGCTGGCCGCCTCGATCGCCAGTGAAGCTGCTGCACCATCACTTGCCCGTATCGCCTGTGCCCTCGGCGTGATGCGTGTGAGTGTGGCAGAATTTCTGAGTCTGTTCGACGGCCGAAGTAGTCTTGCTTGACCCGGCAGGCTCACGAAGCTTGCTCACACCCCCCTCTGCCAATGTGCTAGTCCTCTCTCCGTGTCGAGCCTGTGCTTCGAGTGGCATGGCAATGAATTTGCTCTCTTGTTGCAGCGACAGCGACCAGAGCAAGGTGCAAGAACCGAAGAAGACACTCGTCTTTTGCTTTAACGGTACTGCCACCCTAATGTCCCTAGCTCTCTCTCTCTCTCTGTCTCTGTCTCTGTCTCTGTCTCTGTCTCTGTCTCTGTCTCTCTCTCTCTCTCTCTCTCTCTCTCTCTCTCTCTCTCTCTCTCTCTCTCTCTCTCTCTCTCTCTCTCTCTCTCTCTCTCTTCTCTCTCTCTCTCTCTCTCTCTCTCTCTCCCTTTTTCCTCCCGGTCTAGAGAGCTTTTGCCGATCGGTGGTGCTAGCTTGCCACTAGTCCCAGTGCTGCCAGTGGCCGTCGACTTCCTTGCTGCCCTGGTGTTCGCAATTGAGGAGGGCTGCACTCTCCATTGTAGTGGGACGGAAGGGAACAGTGACCAGGCAAGATTTGGACGACACCAGAGAGCTGACGCAACTGGTGTTCTACTGCATCGACAAGGTCAGGCGGTTCCGGCTGAGCAAGGAGGTAATCACGCACGCTGTCTACCCAGCCGGTTCAGGCTCGTTCGCTCACTTTACCTCGGCTGCAGCTCGGTTCGGGCGGCAGGCCGCCCACCATTGGCACTGCTTAACCTGTCGGACGCTTGGCACGTGCTTCTGCTGCCGTGCTTCTGCACTTTTGTTTCTTCTAGGGCAAGGCCAAGGCCGATAAGTCGCGCCAGCGTGCTCAAGAAACGCAGGGCAAGCTGGCGCATCAGCAACGCCAGGAGGCAGCTCAGCAGCGTCGCGAGGACAAGGTGCGCGCCGAGAAAGAGCGCTACCTCAACGAGGACGACCCCGAGAAGGCTCGAAAGCTCGAGGTGAGAGCAGCACCCCCCTAACTACCCCCAGGGGCGCTGACAGGTCGCGCATGCACCACTGCATGCTTGCTGTGGCCTGAGAATCCTAAGCCTTCAGCTCGGCTCCTGCCTGCCCGTCCTTCCTGCTCCAGCCAAACGTCAATTGTATCACTGATCCCGCTGCCTCCAGCTTAGATTTGCCTAGTCACAGCAAATGCAGTGCTGACTTGTTTTCCGTGTGGGGCGACGTATGCTATGTCACCGAAGCCGAATACTTCCTGGTCGACTTTCGTGCGATAGCTTTACCATCGGCTGATTCACTGAACTTTGCATCAACACCGCGTGATGCTGGAAAAAACTTTTTTCGGGTCTGCCGGTCATTAATTGAGCCAATCTATTCATAGTTTTGGACTTAATTTCTGCTAGAGCGCAAGTTCTCTGAGGGCGACATACAAATTTTACTTTTACTTTTTTACTCTTTTTTAATTTTACATTTTACTATTATTATTATTAATTTGGTGTCCAGCGTATGTTCGTGCAATCAGTTTCCAGTGTCTGTCGACACACTGCGTCGGACGAACCTTGGCTGCGAAGTAAGCACATCTTTTGACGTGCTGGCTGTGAAAGCGTCGTTGACTTTCATTTGTTCACAGCAATTCGATCAGGCTTCCTTTGCAGCTAATATAAAGTGCTTAGAAAGAGATTAAGTTCTCTGAGAGCGCTGTACAAATGTATTATTATTACTATTATTTGGGGATTTGTCTGGTGATTGCGACCCGGGCTCTGATGTCAAGAGCTGGAGACATGTTCATAGAGTCAGCGTACCACCTGTTGTTGTCGGCTGAATTAATCTGTCTACCGTAACCCTCCAGATAGAGGTTGCTGTTTTGAGCATACAGAATGTCGGGGAGCTGATCGTAGACCATCTGTCTGTCTGTCTGTCTGTCTGTCTGTCTGTCTGTCTGTCTGTCTGTCTGTCTGTCTGTCTGTCTGTCTGTCTGTCTGTCTGTCTGTCTGTCTGTCTGTCTGTCTCTGTCTCTCTCTCTCTCTCTCTCTCTCTCTCTCTCTCTCTCTCTCTCTCTCTCTCTCTCTCTCTCTCTCTCTCTCTCTCTCTCTCTCTCTCTCTCTCTCTCTCTCTCTCTCTCTCTCTCTCTCTCTCTCTCTCTCTCTCTCTCGGGAGTTCATTTGTAAGCCGTGGCTCGCCGGGTGCTTGCTGGCAGAAGCCTTTTGTCGTTTGAGAGTCATTCACCCCTTTCATTCAGCTGCCGTAGCTCTGAAAAATTGTGCTTGTCCCAGCCGGTCGTGAATCTCGAAGCTTGCTTGGGCTCGGCCCATTACCCTCGTGCAGCAGCTGTCCTGACACTCTCTCAAACCGTTTGAGAGGACCGTCGGCCTCAAGCCGCCTCCATCCGTTGCACTCTTTCCCAGCAGGTTCGGCTCGGTTGAGAGGATCTGGGCTGTCTTTACCGGGGCCTGTCTTCCACCTGTATACGCTAATGATTTATCAATGGTCGTGAGAAGAGACTGGGAGCCGTCGGCTGCCGGATCTGCAGCCTCCTGTGCTCCTCGCCTAAGTGGCTTGCAATATGTGAGCATATCCGTTTACCATTTTCTTGCCATCACCCAGGCATTCTCTCACCAATGATAAGAGCATGGTTTGACGGCTGAGGTAGCATTTTTTGGAGCCTGCTCATGTCATTGTCATTAGGTCGTGCAAGGTCCGGTGTGCTCACTGTAACAATTTCACAGCTGCTGCTACTGCAGGAGTTTTACCAGCTGTTTTATTTTGAACATTCTCATCCTGGTCGATGCCTCGAGATCCTCTCTGCACGGCTGCTGCTGGCCGTTCATGTAACTATCCTGCTGTGCAGGCCTTTTATCGCCATCACGTCGTCCGGCAACCATTATCTGCCGGAGATCAGTACAGTTACAGCTGTCGGCTGAAGACCACTCGCGGTTAGACGAGAGACTACCGCGATTAGCCAATAGGTCATTGCATGGTGGCCAGGTCGATGCTGCTGAAGATCTGGCTTGCTCTTTAGGTAGTAATGAGACTTAGCATGTCATGCAAAGATATGCTAGGTGCTCGGTGCCTCTGAAGCAGATCTCTTGGCCCGTTAGCCTTTCCATGCTGCTGCCCAGCCTGCAGAGGCTATTTGGCCAAGGATTTCACAGTGACCTTGAGCAGACCTAGTCTGATGACCTTTGCAGCTGCTGCCCTGCCCATCACTTGTGCATTGCCATTATCAGTGCTCATCTCTCCCGGTAGCTGATGGGCCATGTGCATCCTTGTAGCTGTGTTGCGTTGCCGTTCATCCCTTCTTCTGAGTATCATCATCGATACTAGCATCTGCACGTGACTTCTGCATTTGCCGTGGCTTGCAATTGGCATTGTGTTCACGGCGTTCCGGTGACAATGCTGTCTGGCGTCTCACCTTTTTCTGCCAAGCTCTGGTAACTTTTCTTTCCCTGCTAAACTCCACCAAGTTTGCCTCGATGCAATCCTATCTTGATGTTCCATCTCCCTCATTTTTTGATTGTGTACGTACGTCATTCACTTATGTGCAGCCTTTGTTGGAAGTGACTGTCGATGTCCGTTATAAAAAACTAGCTGATTTAACAGCATCATTTGTATAGTGGCAGAGGAGTCGGCTATCACCACCACCTTCAGTTGGTAATAAAGGATCGCCCACTGAAGGATTTGAATCGACGACCTCGGTCGTGAAGAGCAAGCACCTTACCTTCTGGGCTGTCGCGGTCCCAAGTCTGTCATCGCTGACTATCTGCAACCAGCTTTTGTGCCCAAACAGAGCTGACCTGCATACATCCCACTCGGCGAGTTTTCTCTAGACGGTCATTGTTGCCAACCATCCTTTCCCAACCTCCTGCTATCTCTGTCGTTACCCGGCGGAGGGGCTTGATTGATGGTGACCTCGATTCACCGGTTCGGGTAAGACTACATTTTCCCACGTGCCCTTTTCGCTGCTTGGCCCTAATCTTGACCCACTGCCAATGTCTTGCTGGCCAAGCAGAACTAACTCTCTCAAGACGAGAGGTCACACATTGAAAACCATCCCAATGCAATGTCTGCACTGATGGGCTCGCGCTAATGCCTGATGATTTCACTCATTCAGTCCTGCTATACACTGGGATAGACCTCAGCTGCAGCACTGCTTTTAGCAAGCACTGGGCATTGCATCGTCACCGAGAGAGCTGTCGTGCATGGCAGGATCACGTGGATCGAATGCGTGCTCCCCCTTTGGCTTTCTACTAGTGCACCCGCGCTGTGGCATTATTCACTGCTCGACCGGTCTATTTGATGGTCTAATGAGTGTAGATCTCAAGCGTGTGTTGCTGCACACATGCGATCGCGTTGTGTGTGAGGGTGCATTCTTGCCTAGAGCCACTGCACAAGGCTGCTGCTGCTGCTGCTGCACATCCTAGCTGTGCTATCGGTAGACTGTTGAGGTGGCTCTTAACTAATTTCCTGATCAAGCTCAAACTCGTTTCAGTCCATCCATGGTCATGTGAGCTGCTATTAGGAAGGTATCGATCACTTTCCGGTCTGGGGGCAGAAGAATGTTCTTGACCAGTTGCTCGGTAGCCGGTAGCAAGCTTACGTCTGACTAACGGTTTGAAAATCAGTCTCAAGAGCCCCGTTTTAATTATGTTCATATTACACGGTAAGCACACAATCCTGAACGAAGTTGAATTCGGGAAAGTTTGTAGTACCTACACCCTTCGAAAGTGCATCTGGCAGCTTTGAACAAGCGACTTTCGTGGCAGTGTGAGCCGGTGTTCTCTATTCTCTGCTGCTTGAAAACCTGCACTGAAATGTCTGGTGTGGCTCGACGAGTGATGTAACTCTTAAGCGTAGCGCTCCTTCCTTAATTCTTTAATGCTGTGCCTCTTTCTGTGCTGTTCTACAGACAATGAATGAATGGCCCGTGGCCAGCTGGCAGCATCTCTGTGTGGCCCGACGACTCCTTCAGCCAGTCGACAGCACTCGATCGCTTGCCCTACCGATTGAATGTACCGTGCAAGCGAAGTGTTCGGCACTCACATTTGTGTGGAGCTACCATTGTGGTTTTGTGGAGAGGGGTATTCAATCTGTGGCACAAACTCGAGGACTCTGCCGATCTATGGCTACATTCGTTAGACTTTTTGTCGGTGTGTAGGTCCCACTGATAATAGTGTCCGGCAGGCTAATGTATCTGCCGATCTGCACAGTTCGTGACCAACATATTCAGCATGGTGTCTGCATGGGCTGTTGCTGGTCCTGCTAATTGCCTGGCCGGCTCACCCTTGTCTGCTAGTATTGCTCCAGCCGAATGAATGCTACTAGGATCAAATCGTATGTTGGACGTTTACCCGTGTCTGACACCAGTTGCTGTTTGAAAGACTATTCGATGCATAACCATACTCTCGCATTCCCAACTTAGGAACCTGCAAAGATAAAGCTCCAAAAAGGATATAGTCTATCAGCCATGTTTGCCCGTCTGCAATCTCGGCCAGGGACAGCCATCGTTTCGGGTGTGCTAGTATGCTAATATAGCATACCAGTATGATATGCATTGGACAGGGGATTTTCCGACCTCGACATTTGTGATATAATATGATCTTACTGAATCTGATCATCAAGATCTGTCTCTCCTGTCAATGCAAGAGGACCCTAGCAAAGAATGAGTGTGTAGTGTCCGACCAGCACTTGTCTATTTGATGGTGAAGAACTGTCTGCGATGTTGCACTAGTATAGTCCACAAACGCCCTCACGAGGGTTCGCGGTTTTTCTTTGCTGCCCAACGTCTGACACCAACACGGTCGGTGCAGCTTTGCGTCTAGAATGCAAACGTTCAGAGAACATCAAGCTGTCATAAGATGGCTCTCAATTCGTTGAAAGGTGGGTAGCGGGCCCAGCTGCGAGACTTGGACATGCCTGAGGAGAGCTTCTCTCACCACGGGTCGGTGAAGACCATCGACTGTAGTCGGTTTGACCTTGTGAACATTGCGTCCCCAGTATTTTCAATCGTCTGCCTCTAAGTATGAGACCGTGTTGTATGCAGTGATCGCTATTATTATGTCTCCTCCCCCCCCCCCAGTCTCATCTCCTGTCTGGCTCCCTGTTTCCCTCCCACTTCTCTCTGTCTCTGTTCCTCTGTCTGCCCAATCAGTTTCTGCTTTATCGATTGTGGCGTTGTGTTTGCTGCAGTTTTCAGCCTTGGACTGGGACCTGTGTGCGTGCATGTGTGTGTGTTTCGCTCGCTTGTTCGTGTGGTACGCTCTGAATCCTGCGATAGTCGACTAACCTATCAGCATCGTGCATGCTTGGCTGAGATGGCAGTGCATTGCATGGCATGGCCCATTTCTGGAGGCCTGCCGCCCCTCTCTCTCTCTCTCTCTCTGGATTAATTGGTTCATTCCTACGTTCAGCAAGTGAGCAGGGTCATTCCAGCTGTTGAACTTTTGTAGGATAAACTAAATCAGCGCGAGCAGAGGAAGAAAATGCAAAAGATGGGGAAGATGGTCAAGATAAAGGCAGGCTAAGCGCTCTCTCTCTCTGCCGGCAGCGCGAGCCCCAAGCACGGGAAGTGACGGGGCTAAGTGCTGCCACCTTCTGTCTCTCTCCGTGATTTGCTGATACGCAATGGTGATGCATGCTGCATCGATCAATGCACGAACCTCCTTTTTGAGAGGCTCTTAAAATAAATATGACAAAAAATAGAAAATATATTACGTCCCTGCACTGTTGTCTAGTGGATGTCGTGTGTGCTATAAGTACCAATTTTGGCAATGCATCTCTGTGGTCTGGCGAAGCCTGAAACTTGTGCTACGTTGAAATATTGCATTGGTGTGCGAGTCTCTCTCTCTCTCTCGAGTGATGTAAAAGCACTGTTCTATTTAGACCAATGAGCTCAGTTACATAAGCAAAGCCAGACGTCAAAGATGTCCACCACCACCCCCCCACATTGCTTCACCAGCGATTCGGGCAGTGCCAAATGCTGCAGCAGGCGTAGGAATCAGCACAAGCCCGACTGGGCAGGCTGCCCGAGCCTCGGCTTCTGGCACATGCTTTGCCACCGACGTGCCATGGACGAGAAGCTGAGCTCGGCCATGTCTGTGTGAAATAAATGTAAAGAATTTCTTTGTGATACCGCTTCCTTGCCATTCATTTTTCTTAACAGCCGGTTTTTGTCGTTGCTGAATAACCCGAATATACACCCCTTTGCATCGCTGGAGCTATTACATTGTTCGATCAGTCAGATTTCAATGCAATCGTAGTCCATTTTGGCCTTTGGTTATAATGATAATAATGCTCTCGGAAAGCAATCTCTTTCCGGGTACTTCGCTCAGGCCGCCGGCTCAATTATTCCGGATCCCTGCACTGGTGAGAGCGAGGTAGGGCCGTTGCTCTTCGCGACCCGATTCCTGAGGTCGTGGGTTCAAATCCTGCGTTGAGCGACTCTTTGTTGCCATTGCAAGCGGTGGTGGTAGCCACTTCTGCCGCAATACAAAAGAAGCTGTTTAATCAACTAGTGTTTTTTTTACGGAATACGGTGCTCCGAGGTCCCGACATTCTGCCGCGGCTCGGCCAAGCTGCTCCTGAGTTGGCTGCCGGACGCTGAGCCGCCAGACGCTGAGTCCGCGTAGCGTCGCTCTGGCGACTCAGCAAAATGCAGCTTCTGGCTTAAAAAGAGAAAGAAAAGCGAACTGAATGGCCGATGCGACCTGGCGCGCGGTCGAGCCAGGGATCGGGACGGAGCAGGTGCAAGGACGGAGAGAAGATAAGCAAGCGGTCGGCGGCGGAGGCCGCAGCAGCCGCACCTGTCCGCCGCCGCAGCAGCGCGCGGAAGGGCAGCACCTGCGCTCGGCTGGCTTGCTGCTGCTGGGCTGGGAGAGGGGCCAGGGTAGCTAGCACCTGTTCGGGCTTGGCTGGCGTATCGCTGGCTCCAAGCAGCCTGCCTCAGCGGCAGAGCAGAAAGCCTCGACCTTGCTGGTAGCGTCGAAGGGCGGTCGGCGGCGGCTCAGCAGGTGCGTGCCGCCGCCCGCCATTCATTCTCGGCTCGCTCTGTTTACTTTCCACTTTGGTGCAGTGGACAGAAGCGGAAATCCTGTGCAGATTCTAGGGACGAACGAAGAACTGATGAAATTTAAAATGGCAGAAACGTTACCGATCATCCGCCGACGCCATTCGGGCTCCCTCAGAATGACGGACGGACGAACAAGCAAGTGATATAATAATAATGAAAAACTCGAATGCAGCAGAACCCGGAGAGAATCGAATCTCTTTCAAAGAAAAGCTCGCATAAGCTGAAAAGGAATCGCGAGAAGTTGGCTCGCTTTGTTAACGCTACTATTTCAGAGCTTCCGAAGCAGCGAGCTCGCGCGTGGAAATACGCGCGGCGGCGGACGGCGTGAAGACCGTCAGGCACAGGCAGATTTATTGCTTCGTTTTGAATGTCGTCAAAATCAGAAGACGGCGTGATTTTTGAGCGAGTGGTTCCGTTTTCGGATCGTCGGCCTCTCCGTCGGCAATTCTGAGCCGCCCGCCAGGTGGCCGTCGCGGCTTCGCGACCTGCAGAGGGCAGTATAACGCAGAGCCGCAGACCCGCGCCCGCCAACTCAACAATACCGCTGGATTGCGAACACCAATTTGACCCGGCACCACTACGAGGGCAGGGCAAGGTAAGGTGCTCGCACTTCACGACCCAGGTCGCGTGGGTTCGAGTCCTGCTGCCAGACCGACCCGTATAGCCTGCCGCCAGTGCGGCGATAGACGCCAAGGTTCTTGTACACAAACGAGGCAGCTGAATCAGCTAATCTTAACTTTACTTTAAACATAGAAAAGTGCTTTACTGGAAACCAGGGGCACGGGACGTCGAACGGCCTCCTTTTCTGTCGCAGTAGTTTAACAACCTGACAGGCGACGCGCATTTTTCAACGTGTGCCCGTTGTCGCTGTAGCTGCAGAGCCTGCAGCCGCTATAGGACAGAGGTCTGATAACCGTGTCCTTATTTTAATGCAACCCTGCGATTAGAAAATTCTCCACTTTTCTACGAATTGCCGTTGAATGTGATGGCCCTCAGTATTCCTTTTAGCTTTGTGAAAACCCTTCGTTTGCAAAAAGCCTTTGAAAACTTGAACAGAACGCCTTTGCTACTGATGCTGCTCTGGTTTTGTCCAGAGATAACGTGCGCCCGCCTTTAACGAACAAAGTTATGGGCTGTCGTTGCTATTTTCGCGTAGAGCCTGTAGCCGGTCGCCGCCGGAGGCGCTGAAACGGCGACGCGATCTATACCAGCCGGATTGACTGCAAATCGTCGTTTGTGGTTCCTAAATTGCTACGGCTAGGAACCGGTTACGCGATAATCTATGGTTGAGGCAGCAAAAAAGTCGACGCCGCGAGATATGTAGGCAGTCAGCTGTGATTCCGGACTCAGCAATGACATCTGAGCTGATTTGAGTCTTACGCTGCGGAGCCGTCGGACGGCCTGGTCAGCGGTCGGCGCCGTGCCGAGGTAACACGTGCGACCGATCTGCACGAGCGAACGCTTGGTTTTGGAGTCGAGCTCCTGAGCTTATATTATCTAGAATATACTCTAGAATAGCCTACATGCGCTACGATGGCTGGCTGGCTGGCGTCCGCCGAACGCGGAGGCAGCTCTCTGACGCGCACGTTCCGGATCGGCACACCGTGCGCGGCAGATACATTCATTGCCCTTCGGGATATTCCCTCACAGTGAATGAATTCAAAAGCAGGGTTAATAGTTTTATAATCACTCCTAATATTAATTATGTCACCAAATTTGTCTGTATGTAAGGGTTTTTGACCAGTGCACCATATGGCAAAACACTGAGAAGGTGCAGAGAGAGGTAATTTGTTTGTAGATATTTTTCTTCCGGTTTACTTCCGGGTTGGAAATGGCTAGCCTAATAGGTTTTTAATGCTTTCCCTGTTTGCGGAAATCAGAAAAACTCAAGATCCCATTCACATCACGGTTGTCTTTACAGCGATACCCTAAGCAATAATTCGACTGTTGTACCAATCCTGTCAGCATTTTCTTGACATATATCCATAAGTAACTCGTGAACAGTGCACACCTCTGCTTCTGTCCGAGGCTGTAGGCTGCGAGAGAGGCGGGCTAAGTGGTGACACCTGTGCTGTGCAAGTGAACCATGCCATTAGTTCTGGTGGCTGGATGGTCTTGACATAGAAATTTTGTTCAAGGTACTGCTTGGCATGATGTTATCGGGCTGCCTCGGAGCTGGGGGGGGGGGCGGAAGCCATCTTTTGCTAGCGAAGCTGGTGAGGTGGCTGGCAGGTGTGGCTGATGCTCTTGACCTCCGGTCACGTGACGCCAATAGCTGGCTGGGGTGTGTTGCAGCCCTGTTCAATCTCATCCAAAGTTCCTAGAATTCGTCGAATGAGTGTCGAATGAGCGTGGTGAGACGCCTACATCCAGAGTAGCTAGAATCAACAAATGATTTGCTACGCTTAACTTTGCATTAACAATAATACACTGGAAAAATCGCCCTCAGAGAACTCAATCTCTTTCTAGGTGCTTTACATTTGCTTCAAAGGAAACACGATTGAATGGCGAGTGGGATCATGCTTGATAATATGAATAGCATAGTTAGGGGTTACATGCACAGGGTCGGCATGCAAGTGTGAGTAGTCGCAGCATGCAACAGCGTCAGCACTCATAAGCACATAAAGGACGAATCACAGGGACCCACTGAATGCGTTCATAAATAGGTGCGTTTTTAATTTCTTTTTAAATGTGGTCAGTCAAGACAGGTGATGTCGTGACGGAAGTCGGGAGTAAGTTCCAGGCTTTGGGAGCATACGAAATAAATCCACAACATTGACGGTGACTTCCAGCGGCTGAGCCATCGGCAATGCTATCGACAACTGAGATTTCCTCTTTGACAGGACCGCTGTGATTTCTGATAGGATTCACCCTGAAGACCATTCACAGTCTGTTTAGCTAGTTAAGGACCCAGGCTGGACAATTGTCTTTTTCTCCCTATACCTATGTCATTCTCCCTCCTTAATTTCCTCTTCGAGCAGCTAAAAACCCAAAACGTGCAGCACCGGCCGCCCTAGTTTGGCCGAGGGTAAAGGGTTCGCCTTTGACGACTAAGGTCGTAGGCTCCAGCTCTGAGGCATATGGCACTGCACACGTCCCCTCTTACCGTGTCAAGCTTGATGACATTGTGCATGTTGCCACTAATCATTCGATCGTGCTTTCTTTACAGCAGTGTGAAGTGTCTAGAAAGAGACCCAGTTACTTGAGGGCGCTATACAAATGTGTTACACATATGTAATAATAATAATAATAATGCACTTGATAAAGCGCCCTCAGAGAACTTAATCTCTTTCTAGGCGCCTATGGCAGTAACCCGAGTTCCCTAATTTCCACAAGTAAAATTGCAATTAATTGTTTATTTTGCGGATAGTTGCTCTAAAAAATATAGCATTTCAAAGTCGAGAATGCCGTTGACCTGATTCAGGAGCAGCGCCGTCAGAATCATGTCGAAGCAGTCCGAATAGCTATGTGCGCAAGACGCTATGGTTGGCTATAATGACGATAGGAAAAGTGTCAGCAATGATGTTCTTAACAACGAAATGAAACTGGTGTGAAAGTTCTTGGAAGCATTTCCGGGGAACTTGATTGCCACCCGCTGGTCTGAAAAGATTATGCAGGAGGTCCGGAATCGCAGCGCCAGTGCTCGCCCGGGTAGTATCGCTGATAGTGAGGACAAAGATCCTGACAATAACGGCGCGCCGTTGGCGGCGGCATCCGATACGGCGGCGCAGACTCGTGGCAGAAAAGAAGAGCATCAGCGCAGGAGGAGGAGGAGGCTGCTGCTCCGGGCGTGCAGATACGCAGCTCCGTGGGATGCCCGAAGAAGGCTGTCCCAAATAAGCCATCAAATTTGAGCTATTTCTCGAAAAAATAGGCTCGATTTTCGTGATCGAGCCCTGGATCCTTGCAGTGGATCTGGTCAGCCGCTTCGCTCTCGGGAAATAAAAAAATCATCGTTTTCGAAATCGCTGTCTTTCTGTTGACGGACGAATAGAACTCGACGAGCCCGACATTTTTTTTAGCCAATTTGCATATAATTTGGACCAATATTCAGGTCGTTATCCCAATCCGCGCTGAACCCGGGTTACCGCCATCAGGCTCATATATATATATATATATATATATATATATATATACATATATATATATATATATATATATATATATATATATATATATATATATATATATATATATATATATATATATATAGTTCATTTATACAGCGCCCTAAGAGAAATTAATCCCTATTCAGGCGCTTCAAATACGCCACAGGGCTCGAGCTCACGACCTCGTCCAGACCTTGGATGGGTGCGAGCACCTTAATCACTGGGCCAAACCATTATGACGATGACCAATTCTTTCCATTTCTTCCCAAGCTACGGCTCAGCGACGAGCTTCGAGAATGCAGCTCCTTTTGACCATGTGAGTTCCTTTTAGCGACAACCGCTTTGGGCTATTTTGTTACATACTCTTTGACGATTTGCACGAGCTTGCCGCCAGGTACCAGGTTCTGAGACTGGCAGCTTTCTGCATAGTGGCACAGTGCCCCGACGCGTCTACAGCACGCTGAGACTGGCCCGACGGGCTTTTACGCCCTACCATGCAAGTCGGCGTTCGCCCGTTCGTTCGCAAAGGCCAATGCTGTCCGCCACTTCACTGGGATCGTCCGCCGCGTTCGCGCGGCACGAAGACGACGTCGCCGTCGCCAGCGGCCGCTCTTCCGTCCGTCCGCTTGTCCGCCCGTCCGTCCTACCGGGGCGGCAGCAGGCGTGACGGCATTCCTGTTCAGCGAGCGAGCGAGCGAGCGCGCTTTTCGCATCAATCCGAGAGGCGGCGGCATCTCGGCGCGCAGGCCAGCGAGCTGCGCCCGAAGCAGGCGCGAGCGTCTGCACGCGCGCACCTGCGCGGCGGCGGCGGCGGCTGCTGCTGGCGATGGAGCGAGCGAGCGCCAGCGCGCTCGGCGGCGTTTGATGTCGGACAGAGCGAGCGGCAAGCCGCTCGTCTAGCGGGCCCCGCCGTGAGCTCGGCGCCAGATCAAAGGGACGCGAGGGGCAGAGCTGCGGCGAAATTCACGCGCGAATAGCAGCGGCTCGCGAGCGAAAGGGAGCGCATCGCCGTCTGCTGAGGCGAGCGGCGGCGGCGGCGGCGGCGCACCCGAGCGACCTCACGTAGCGCCAGGTGCGACGGAAAGAGCGGCGGAGGCGATGTCCGCCGCCGCCGCTGTGCGGCTTCGGCGGCCGCCAGTGCCCCGTCCGGCGTGTGTGCGCGAGCGCACGCCGCCGGCCGCCGCGCTGCTCGACGAAGCGACGACGGCGACACGATCGAGTTCACATCGGGTGACGAATCGCCCGAGCGACAGCTTGGCAACTTGGTGACGACGAAAAGCGCGCAGCTGAGAGGGAAGCGGCGGAGAATGGTCGCGGGTCACGAGGTCACGAGGTTCGCGCGTCCCTTCTTCACCGCTGCCTCTGGCTTAGCCGCTAGCTCACCCGACCGCGAATGCTCGGGCGGTCTAGCAGGCCAGCGAATGTGGCCAGATGGAGAGGTAATAATAATAATAATAATAATAATAATAATAATAATAATAATGTATCATTCATTTGTATGGCGCCTCAAGAGAACTCGATCTCTATTCAGGCGCTTCGCATTTGCCACGGGGCTCGAGCCCACGACCTCGGCCTCGACCTCGGTCCCCAGGGCGAGCGCCATAGGGCCAAACTTCGGCAATGCCTGGAAATAATAATAACAAGACGCGGGAGGTGTGAGTTTGCCACCGCTGCTTTGTTTAGAGCAGTCTCCGGCGAAGGGAAAGTCGTTTCTCCAACTCGCCTCCCGCATGTGCTCGAGGTAAATCGGAGCCGCTCGTCTGCCCCGCGTCGAAATGGCAGCCAGCGAGGCGAAGACTCGCTGTCTCGCTTCCTCGATTTCCGGCCCTTCAGCCTTTCACCTTTTGGAGCATTTATTTATCGCCTCGCCGTATGCGCGTACTTGCGCGTGTGAAGTGCCGAGGGAAAAACGAGAAGGAAGGCCGAAAGAAGGCGCCATAACGGGTTCCACGCCCACCCCGGTGGGCGGTCAGCACAGATCCGTACGTGGGCGGCTAGACGCTGAGCGTAAGAGAGGCACGCGCCGAACTCGCTGTCTTCGAAACCGGAAGAGAGAGTGAGTGGTTCGCCCTCGTTCTGCCTAGAATCTTTGGAGTTTGTGAATTCGACCTATTCGACGGTATTTATCCCCGGAAAATCTTGCACCGCTCTTAGCGAAGTATTGTGGAAAAATTGCGGCAGAGGGCTGGTAGAGCGCGGTAATCCGACCTGCTAGGTCACTCGGCACTGCTACTAACGTGGCGTGTGGCTTACGCGTCCGGACAGAAGTAGGCCACAAACGCAGCGCTCCTAACGGCACTGGTCTCGGCCGACGCGCGACCAGTACCGGTGACGCCTGGACCTTGTAGAATGGCTAGCAATTCGTAGGTGCTTGCCAATGCACGCAGGTATGCCGAAAGGTATGCAGGATCAAGACGGCGTTTAAAAGCGATCGTACCTTAACGTAAAAAACAAGTCCGCATCTTTAATGTATCCAAGTCTACTTAAAAGCATCTGAGGGTTACAGGCGTTCAGCAGCGGCTCTGCGGCCTAGAGCTTTAATCAGCTCAAATGCCAATGCCGAGTCTGGACTCACAACTCCCTTCCTTATCTCGTATCGCCGTCTGTTATGCGGCCTCGGACGTAGGTTATTGAATGATCTCGTAATCTCAAATAATGATTATCAGAATGCAGTGGTGCCTTGACTTACGAGGTTAATTCGTTCCGCGACAGAGCTCGTAACTCAAAACTACTCGTAGGTCAAAACAATTTTTCCCATTTAAATAAATTGAAATGCTATCAATCTGTTCCGCACTCGCAAAAAACACCCCGATGTTTGTCATATGTGTTTGAACTAAATAAAGGGAATTATAAATAACTAATAGGATTCGGGCTTGTTTAGACAGGGGTACCACGTCTAAGTTGGTCCATGCATTTGTGACATCCCGTCTCGACTTCTGTAACTCACTGCTTGCTGGTCTACCATCCAATGCAATCAGGCGCTTACAGCTGGTGCAAAACTCTGCAGCTAGGCTTGTCTGTCGCGAGTGTCGAAGTTGCCACATCTCACCACTTCTGCCTGACCTGCACTGGCTCCCAGTCAAGCAGCGCATCGACTCAAGGTTTTGTCACTCACTTTTGGGCCCCTTCATTCTTTGGCTCCAGCCTACGTTTAAGATCTACTCCCCCCCACCAGGCTAAGCCTCGTACCACCCGCTTTTGCGAATTGAACTGTTTACGTATAGATCGTACAAACGTCAAATTCTTTGGAGACCGTGCCTTTAGTTCGTATGCCACCAAAGCACGAAACTCACTCCCAACTTGCGTCACGACATCTCCCTAGTTGACCACATTTAAAAAGAAACTGAAAATGCACATATTAATCCCAGAATTTAGTGGGTCCCTGTGACTCGTTCTGTATGTGCTTATGCGTGCTGACACTGTGCATCTTGCCACTAACATTATTTGCATGCTGACCTTGTGCACGCCATCCCTAACCACGTAACCACGTTATTCTTGTCGTTTAGTGACCATGTTATTATTAACCATTCAATCGTGCTTCCTTTACAGCAAATGTAAAAGCACATAGAAAGAGATTCAGTTCTCAGAGGGAGCTTTATCAAGTGCATTATTATTATTATTATATTGCATAAAACCACAGTACAATAGAATGTACTGCAATAAACTGGTTTAAGTAAGTCTAATGTACACCATTTATCTGGAGATCAGACGACTTGAAGATGCTAACGAAGTTGAAGGAGAAAGGCTGGAATTAATATTCAGTATTTAATGAATTCAGGTATTGAATTTGAATTCAATTATATATTAATATATAATTATAATTTAAATTATATTAATTTATATTAAATTAATTTAAATTTCAAAAAATTCACCTGAATTTTGCTCTTTTCGCTATGCTTTCCGCACTTTCATCTGCGGAGGTTTTCTATACAAGCAGCAGTCTAATGAGGTCTGTTATATCCTGCCTTTCAGACTGTTTCTTAAATGAGTTCAGGCGAGTGTCATTAAATAGCTTCGTTGCACGCCCAGTTGCACCCTTTTTTCTGTGTGTTTCTCTTAAATAAATTCTGAAAGTTTCTTCCACATTCTCAACATTTCTTTTATTTCACTTGTAGAGATACCCTCCTCGGCGTCACCTATTTCCTGCGAAACCTACGTGCCCTGCAGCGTCTCTGGAGCTCCACCTCTTTGGCTTCTCCGCTGTCAGCTCCTCCTCGGAGTCAGCTCCTCGATGAGCTCGTCGATGTCACCCTCATCCGTGTCCAGGCCCATGGACTTGCCGAGAAATACAATACAATATCCCCCGCCAGTGCCGCATCGGGTTTGAGTCTTTCAAAGACCATTTCAGACACAACTTCAGGTCACAACTTCTTCCGTGCAGAAGCCAAGGTCCTCTGTATAACACTATTCCACGCCAGACCGATAATTTTGAGGTATATCACGACGTTAAAGTGGTCCTGCCAGAACTCTCGAAGGGTGATGTTTGTGCTCGCCTTCACCTCAAAGCAGCGACGGAGCAGGTGGTTGGTGAAGAGCTTCTCGAAATTAGAAATCACCCGCTGGTTCGCGGGCTGCAGGAGAGGGGCTGAGTTCGAGTGGAAGGCAGAGAGCCTTTATAAACTTGAACTCTTCAAGGCTAAGTGGACGAGCAGATGCGGAGGTCCAGGACGAGAAGGATCTGCAGGATTATAGGTTATTTTCCTAAAGATGTTTCTTTACGTCAGAACCAAAGACCAAATGCATCAAGTCCACAAAGAACTGCCCGGTGTCCCACGGTGGCCTCGAGCTTTCCCTCCAGGTAATCTGCAGGTTTCCCTTCAGGATCGTATTTGACTTTGAGGCTCTGAGGTTTTCTGACGACAATGATAAACGAACAGAGGGCTTTATCTTGGCAGTCGCCCATCGCATTGGCGCACAGTGCGAGGGTTAGCCTATCCTTCACGGGGTTGCGGCCTAGCCACCTCTGTCCCTCTGCCGTTACTTTACGTTCTTCCTCGGCATCTTTCCCCAGAAGAGTCCTGTCACGTCGCAGTAGAAGACTTGCTCGAGGATGTCTCCTTCTGCTGCTGTAATTCCAGCAAAGTTTTCGAGGTAATCCGCAGCTGCCCTCTTATACGCGCTCGCTGCTTCGCCATGCCTGACGACGGAGTGCAATGCCGGTCCTCTTTATAAAGTTCTCGAACCAGCCCCGACCGGCTTTAAACAGCGGCCTCGTCCGTTGACGTGCTTGGTGTCCGCTGCAGCAAATCAGCGTAAATAGCTTGTCCGCTCTCGCATAGTTTAGCTTTCATTACGGTATCTCCTGCGAGATGCTTTTCCGCCAACCGCGCTGTCACGCACACACGCACGCACTTTCGCGCGTGCGCGCACACACTTTCGCGCGTGCGCACGCGCGCACACACACGCGCACACACACATACGAGAAACCATTCAGCGCACACGTGTTACCTAGACTTCGCTTTGGTAAAGCTATCGGATTACCACCGGAACTTCGCCGCATTTCATATTGCTACTGTGGCGTCATTTGGCGGGCCGAGTTCCGCAAAATGGTAGTGGCTGCAGCAACGTCAGCGGCAGGACGTTCTGCGCTGTACGGCGCCACGCGGTGTGCAGCAGCCGCCACCGAAAGTCCGCCGCTGGCGAAACTTGCTCGCCCGCATTACTCAGCATCCCACTTTGGAAGAAGAATTCGCCCACTTCGGCGAGCTCAAAGAGTGGCGCAAAGGGTCGGCAGCACGCGCCACGCTAATATTAAGCGCTCGCTACGAGCAGCGTCTGACGCTTTGAAGTAAAATGCGAGGTTCGCACAAGGACGACCCGGCCCAGACCTGTAGTTAATCCCAGCTTGGTACGATGGACAGTTAGTAGAAACGGGTTCTTTGCATACAGAAAATGTGAACCGTGGAAAAGTAAAGGGAAGGGAAGGGAAAGGAAGGGAATCACAAAGAAAACTATATATACTCATATGACCAACCTTTAGCGTATCCCGTGATAGCTCAGTTGGTAGAGCGGAGGACTGTAGTATAAACTGTTATCCTTAGGTCACCGGTTCGAATCCGGTTCGCGGGAATTTTTTTAAACTCATTTTTTACCACAGTACTGATATCATCGACTGTTATGATTCCCGAACGATTGCTACTCACTTATTGTCATTACTCCACCACGAAAGTTGTTAGGCCGAAATCTAGTAATTCAAGAACACTAACCGCTGTGGGTAAAAATAATTGTGCAGGTCTGAAAGATTCGCAGCCAAATGAGGTGAAAACGGTGAACTGAGCGACATCCAACTGCGGAAGTGAATACAAATGATTGCGAAGCCAACAATACGTGCGGTGAGCTAGTTTGAGGCCCAGAGCGCACTGTCTCTATTTGAACAGTGAGAGCACCTTGCGTCGCCAAGTAACGATGCTGCTATTGGCTCTTGCGGGCTGGGAGCGGGAGCATACGTTCGCCTTTCAGCGGTCCTTTCGCCACAACGCACACTATTCATAAATGAGAACTACTGCTTCCACCTTAGAGTTGAACGGTCGAAATAAGTGTTTTTTTAAATGGAAACCGCCGTTATACGCATACATAAATACTAACTTTGCGACGCATGACTGGGGTTTTACTAAGTCTGAGTTAACGGTAGGACGCCGAAAATTAACTCTTTCGGACAGCCTATCTCTAACTAGAATTCGCCAACCTTAATCCGTTGGCCTCGCCGGTCGCTAGTAGCGCATGCAGACGGTAGGCGTTTCTAGTTCTCTCTCTCTCTCTCTCTCTCTCTCTCTCTCTCTCTCTCTCTCTCTCTCTCTCACGCTAACACACACACACACACACACACACACACACACACACACACGCGCGCGTGCGCATGCGCGCGAGGGCGCACACGAACGCTGGTGGCGAGAGCGCTCCCCACTCGCTCCGTTAAATGGCGGAAGCGTGGCCTGTAAGGCAGGGGTGACTGGCTGAGCGAACTCTACCGATACTGGCGACGCTTAGGTCTCAGCTCAGCGAACAGGTGCTCGCGCTAGCGACGCGACTCTGGCCGACTGCGTGCAGCTGCCCGTGCTGCGTCCTGCAGCCGATTCTGCATTTCCCGCCCGAAGCCAGGCGGCAGACGCGTGCCGACGCGACTGCCACTGTGCACCTCTATCGGGGGGGGGGCGGGCGGCTGGCAGAGGCAGTTGACTTGGCAGACCTCTATAATTCTTTTTTTTACTCTAAAGTTCTGAAAAACTGGCTGAACGACGGCAGCGGCAGACGCGGAGCCGTCGGCGAGCCCAATCGCCGAGAGCAGCAGTGCGACAGCAGCGGTTCGACTGTAGCGGCAGTGACGCCGAGAGCTGAGAGTTCGCCGGTAGCTTCGCCGGATCAGCTAGTCGCTCCGAACGGACGTTCTCTCTCTCTCTCTCTCTCTTTCTCTCTCTCTCTCTCTCTCTCTCTCTCTCTCTCTCTCTCTCTCTCTCTCTCTCTCTCTCTCTCTCTCTCTCTCTCTCTCTCGCTCTTCGGTGCCTCGAGACTCGTCTCCGTTGCTCGTGGTGCCCTTTTGAGCAGCAGCTTTGCAGACTTTTGAGCACCAGCTGCAGCGGCTGGTGGCGGAGGGAGGATTCGTTTCGGGGCAGCGATAGCAGCGACTTGGCGACAGCGGCCACACTTCCCAGGTTGTCGACGCCGACGCCGCCCAGAGCGCTCCTCGGCCGAGCGGCTTTCCTGCTGCGGCCACGAAGCCGCGCTGCGTTGGCTTCGTTGGCGGTGACGTCCGCTCGTCGGCGCCATCGGTCTATCGCTCAGACGGCGGCCGACTGAAGTGATTCGCGCTCGTGCGTGGGTGCGTGTCGTATAGCGTCCGCCTTCGTCCTATCGCACTGGCCATCGACGCGATCGCGAGCCTCACTGCCGAGCGTTCGAGACGGGTCGATCGCAGCGGCAGGTTCGCTGCTGCTGCTGCCACCACCGCCGCCGCCGTCACCGGCTTGTCCTCGCTGTACGAATGCGGCCGCGGCCGCTGCCGCTGGCGCGTGAGCAGCCGCGGGGCATCGTCGCCAGCCGGCGTTGCTGCAACCGTGTGTGCAATCTGCTCTTGCGGTTTCGGACCTAGATGCCCGGCGCGGCCACCGCTCCCGCGAAGTTCGCACGGCTATCTTCGGCGGTCCGATTTCACTGCCGCTCGCGGCCGCCGCTCTGGCGAGCGAGAGGCACATCAAAGGCGTGGTTGTACCAGACGCGCCGCTCCAGCAGCAGCCAGTTCATCGCGATAAAAGCTTTATTCCGTCGTCGCGAGCGAGGGCGAGCGATCGGACAAAGAGTTCTCGGCGGCAGCGCCGCCCAGAGGAGGAGGCAGCTGCGGCAACCTGTGCGGCAGGTCGCCTCGCGTCGTCTGCCCTGTGCGGCGAGTCCATACTCGAATCCAAAGAAGCAGGCTGCCGCGTGCCGCGGGATTTACCAACAGATGGCGTCAATTTGGCATACTCACCCCGGAAGCCGTAAGCAATCGCCTGGAGCGAGGCGACCAACAGTGGGCGGCCCACAGACGGCTCGTTCGCTGTGTCTGCGGTCGTCGTCTCGCGCGGGCGGAAGGACGTCGAGCGCAGCTGCACAGCTTGCTGCCGTCTGCCGCTTGCCGCCGTCCGAGAGGCATAGCTATTTTGGCGACCTCGAAGACCGCAAAGCGCTCAATGGCGCCCTCGATTGCAGCCTTGAGAGCGTGAGAGCCAGGGAAAGCGCCTGGAGGGGCGCGCTGGCGGTGGCGGGCGGAGGGCGGTGCCAGCAATAGTACGTCGGCCTCGGGCGTCTGAGATCTGAGATTCAATGCAGCGGTCAACGAGGCGTCGCTATCGGCCCGCTGCGCTCAGGGCAAGAAGCCGCGGCCGCTCTCTCAGGGTCTCTCGCAGCGATGCCTAGTCTGTCTGGCAGGCTGGGCATCTCGCCTGGGCAGTCGCTCCCCCCCCCTCGAGCACGAGCACGAGCAGAGCGGCAGAAGCGACGGTAGAAACGCACAGAAAATGTGTGCAGACTGCGAGCGGCACGTGACGTGAAATTAGTCCTCGAGTTGTGTATGTGAGGGACAGTAAGTGAAAGAGAGACGGGGGAGAGAAAGATGGCGAGAGAGTTATAAAATTGTGGTAGAGAGGGAAAGAGGAAGAGCGAGCGAGAGAGAGAGAGAGAGAGAGAGAGAGAGAGAGAGAGAGAGAGAGAGAGAGAGAGAGAGAGAGATTGAGAGGTGATAGACACACACACACACATACACACACACACACACACACGCACGCACACACACGCACGCACGCACGCACGCACGCACGCACGCACGCACGCACGCACGCACACACACACACACATATATATATATATATATATATATATATATATATAGTCATCCCTTGTTTATCGAGGTTAATCAGTTCCACACTCAACCACGATGGGTGAGTTTCCGATAACTACGATTCTTTGTTTATAAAAGAACATGATCAAAACGCTAACTAGAGCGAAGAGGCTTCGATGCGTAGCGAACTATTCGGGGGTGGTTGACGTGGCGGCGGTCCCATTTGAAAACGGAGAGCTCGCCCTCGAGACGGCGGCGGCGGTGGCAGAGGGGAAGCTCTCGAAGTACACGGAGCTGGTCGAGGAGCTCCGGGTCCAAGGGCGCCACGTCGAACACCTCGCCTTTGTCGTTGGCTCGCTCGGCTCCTGGCATCCGGAGAAGGAGCCTCGAACCCTGGCCGCCCTTGGAGTGAGCCCGCGGGCGCCAGCGAGCGCAGACTTCTCCGGGAAGCTCTGCGTATCGGACGCGATCAACGGCTCTGCCAGGGTCTGGCGCAGAGATTTGTGGGCACGGCGAATGGCCCGAACGAGGCCACTCAGCCGGACACGGGCCTCCAGGATCCGAAAGCTATCTCGGAGGAGCGAGTCCCGCCCCGCTGCCCGGCATCTGCCAACCCTCCGGTGCTGGAGCTCATCGACACCCCATCGAACAGGTGCTCGCGCGAGCGCGTGTGCGCGCACGAGCACTGGAGCTGCCCCGACAGGGCCAGCCCAGATGCCAGAAACGATCCTGCAGAGCTCAAGCGCCAGAGCGAGCCCGGGTGACAAGGCGATTGTCCCGCGATTGCTTGCCAGCGCGAGACTACATTCCTGAGTGGCGCAGCCCTCCAACGAGCAGCTTCGCGATACGCAGTTGCCCGCGTGCCCGCGCCAAACGCAGCCTCTGATGTGCCCATCCGGCAAAACACTAGCGCCCAGCGAAGGATGGCAGATCGATCGCAGCCCCGCGAGAGAGACAAGTGAGGGCGGGCCGCCTCCTTGTCGAGACGTTGGTCACGCTGGGGACGAGTCCCGGCGGACCCAGGCCTGAGGAGGTGAATGTACCTCACCAGCTTTCTCAATGTAGAAGCGTGTATTAGAGAAACAAGCTTGCATGAGGCCGAGCCAGTCAGTGGCCAGGAAAGAAAGATGTGATAGCCAGTCTGTGAACAGCGACCTCTAGTTAGCTTGGTTTCATCGCAGTCGATTTTTTTTGGAAAAAAGTTCTGGCCCTTAAGGGGTGGTCGAGCGGGTCTACGTGACATCGAAGGATTCGCGGGGATGCTCAAATACAGACATACAGTCCATACGGACAGTAATTTTTATTTTAATTGTAATACAAGGGCGTATAATTGACGCAGACAACCGAGTTCGCTGTATCATTTGCAATATCTCAATCAACTTTTCAATGGACATATTTGAAAAAAGAGCGATAGCGTTACACCGAGAAAGTCGAAGGGTGAAGTGTCGAGAGTTGACTGAATATACATAAATACATACAGAAATATATATATAAATATATATAAATATATATATATACATGTATATATGTAAATATATATATATATATATATATAGAGAGAGAGAGAGAGAGAGAGAGAGTGATAGATAGATAGATCGAGGGAGAGAGAGAAAGAGGAGTGTAATGCGTTCGGGTGGAGTGTGGTCACTGTTCTCAGGCGTGCAGCTGTTCAGTTCAGGGCGGCGGTCGAATGAAGCCACTATTCGTACATCCACCGTGCGATCTAGGTGCCCAATACCGGATTCGACTGGATTCTTTTGCTAGGCACTCTGAAATGGGCTACAAACGGCCATTACATTTTGGCCGTGGCCCATGCATTTTATTATTCTCTCTGCTTCCGCACAATCTTTTTCTGTAGAATGGCAGCTCCATTTGCGAGCACGGTGTCTGAAATGATTTCCGCTAGCTAACGGAACGCTCGCACGCACGCTCTTTACATCGTTATTTGCATCGCTCGCCCCGGGTCTTAGTCCAGGGTCACGGCGCTCACGACCTCACAAAGCACTCCCTTTTTTCCCTTAACACCACGATATCCCTCGATGCTTTATAAAGCCATAGCTATTTCGGCTATCGGTTTAGGAACTTACGCTCTACATTTTGCACTCGGGACTTGTACTTGAGGAACTTGCACTTTAGTATCCAAGGCCAAGGACGCGATCGCGACGTGAGCCCGGCGAGCGGGCTTGAAAGCTGCCAAATGAGCATCTGCGCGAGGGCACGCCGCTTCGCCGTAGCGAAGACTGCGGCTCCATTCGAGCGGCGGCGCGCTGCGTGGGAAATGATCAAAGGAGCCGCCACCGCCGCCTCGTCGGCTTCGGCGGCCGCTTCCGAGCGCCTCTTTGATCAGCGAACCCCCCCCCCCCCAGCTCGTCGCAGGAGCTGAGGCGGCGGCTCGTGCGACGACTCGTGCATAGTCCACCTGCGGTGCACGCGCGTTTCGCCGAGGCCAGTGCCGAGCGACCGGTGCAACGCGCGGCGGAACGTCGGCGGCGGCGCTCTGTAGGAAGGAGACGCGATCGTCTCGGCGTCCATATGCCGCTCCGACTCGACGTCGGGAAGCGAAGCGGCGGCCGGCGAGGGAGCGTGGAGGAGCGAGCGATTCAGACTGGACAAAGAATAGATAGATGCAGATAGAGGTTGTACCTTTCCTTTGACCCCTCCCAGCCCTGCAGCCTGCAGTCCGATTCTCTGCACACGCTTGCTGCACGTATTGCTGACATACGCACGCGGATGGCAGCAAACTTACTGAAATTAAACAAAAAACCCAACTAGCTACGGGTCAACCAAGTGTGACTCGGAAATGGAAAACGTTATCGCTCAAAATCGGCTCTGCCAGCCTATCTCCTGTTGATTCTGCACGACGTCTAGGTGTCCTGTTCCAAAGCGACCTTTCATTAGATGACCACATCAGCTCAACAGTCAACTCTCCCTACTTTCAGCTAAATAACTGCTAAAATTATAGTTTGCTTTGCGGCTCCCAATCAAGCAGGGCATCCACTTCAAGGTTCTGTCACTCACTTTTAGGTCCCTTCATTTTTTGGCTCCAACCTACCAATCAGAACTACCCCCACCAGGCTAAGCGTCGTACCACCTGCCTTTCTGAATCTAATAATTTAGCTATGCCTCGTACGAACAACAAATCCTGCGGAGACGGCGTCTTTAGTTCGTATGCTCCCAAAGCGTGGAACTCACTCCCGACTGACGTCATTACTCCTGACTTGACGACATTTAAAAAGAAGCTAAAAACGCATCTATTTATCTCAGCCTTTAGTGGGTCCTTGAGATTTTCCTTTGTGTGCTTATCCATGCTGAAATTCTGCCTGCTGCTATTAACCATATCTACATGTTCACCCTGAGCATATCACATCTTACAATGTCATGCTTGATGACATTGCCAATGTTACCACTAATCATTTGGTCAGCCTTTCGTTACAGTCTCTGTAAAGTGCTTAGAAAGAGATTCAGTTCTCGAAGGGTGCCATACAAATAAATAAATAAAATATATATATATATATATATATATATATATATATATAGAGAGAGAGAGAGAGAGAGAGAGGGAGAGAGAGAGAGAGAGAGAGAGAGAGAGAGATAGTTAGAGAGAGATATCGGAATAGACAGGCTAGGCAGGCCGTTGCAAGACCTCGGCGTGACCTGAAAGTGAGTGCTACAGAGCTTGAAGTTGACTGGCTGCTTTGAATGAGGGCCAGTATAGGTCAAGGAGAGAGAAGTGACAGTACAAACTGCGGTAGTAGATACGTTCGCGACGGTCACTCCTCTGTTTTAGTTACGCACAGACACTTGTGCTCACAGCAGTCCGACGTACAAGGACCCGTGCGTTGCTGATGAATACTGTCGACGAAGCGTTGGAATGCTGTAACAGCCAGATCCTGACCCTGACCCTCGGAGTATTAGCGGTCGCTGAATTGCTGCCTATAAACAAAACCAAATAGGCACGTAACCATTTGTCAATTGCTCTTTGGGCTTTTAACTAGTAAGCTGTATACTATGGCTGATGCGGTGCACACGCTGCCTTCTGCGGCTGTCCAATTGGCTTTTCTGTACATACACGACACGGACTCGTTACGTTGTGACAAAGGGCGCTCTGTGTTGCTGCCTCGCTCAGTCACAGTCGGCATCGTCAGCCACTCGCTGTAGCTGTGCTTCGCCGACATTTGCCAAGCGTCTGCAAAGACCAGCGTGCCATTACGAGCGTGGTTTTGTGGTCCGAGAACTTCTGTGCAGAAGCCGCCACGGCACGTGTTCGAGACCCTAGATCTCCGCCTCGCCCTTCTGCCGCATCTCAAAGAACCTGCGCAGGTGCAAAGCACCTGTTCGTGGAACCGCCTTCGTCACACGACCGGAGGAAAACGTCTAGCAGCTAGCAGGAGTTGAATCCGGTCCGCTTAGCTCCAGAATGTGCGAAGCACTAGCTCACACGTCGACACACGAAACTCGCCGGTGTGGGACCTCATTCGGGGGGGGGGGGTGGTTGCTGCACTGCTCTCGGCGCTGCCGCCGCCCCACCCTGGCACGTCAAGCAGACTAAAAACCGCGGCCTCGGCTCTAGACTGTCGTAGACTAGCATAGTCGGTACCTAGCCTTTAAAATTCAAGAATCGCGAACGAATAACGAATACCAGTCACAACCTGGCTGATTTCCACTAACCGCACTTGCATGCTGACCATGTGCATGTCACGCCCTAACCATGCTATCCTTGTTGTTTATTGAGCGTGCAACAACTAACCATGTGACCGCGCTGTCTCTGCAGCAATTGCAAGGCGCCAAGAGAGAGATCGACTTCTGTGAGGGCGCTTTATCAAACGTATTATTATTATTATTATTTAGCAAGCCGCCGTCTCAGCTTCCGCGTTCGGAGAGCAACAATGGTCCAGAAGCTCCAAACATCGCTCCAAGCTGCGCCAGTCTCAGCCGAAGCGCGAAGAACGGCGGCGGCGGCGGCGCCTCGGTGCGCTGACCACTCCCACGTGCAGCGCCCGGTCCGTGTGCACGTCGGTCGGTGTGCGCGTCTGTAGCAACAAAGAACGCCCCCTAGGTAACCTCGAGATAACGAGTCCGCGTCCACTGCGCGCGGATATGTCTATTTGACAGCGCTGGAAGGCTGGAGGCGTCCAGATATCAGCAGCCGCGGCGTACTAAGGGTCTCGTACAGCGCCCGGCGCCACCGCCACTGCAAACCGGTGCAACGCCTCAGGCGCAACACGCACTCGCAGTGCAGCGCGTCCGGAGCTCAACTGCTGCTGCTGCAGCCCGCGCTCAAGGCCTGGGGCACGTCTAAACTGACCGTTGATTGACTTCGGCTTGTATGCCGCCTAATCGCAGACTATCTGTGTAGCCGGCTCCTAGCCGGTATAGTTTAGGAACCAAGAGTAATATCTCGGCCGTCATAGGTCGTCTGATGTAGAATGCCGACGTTTCCGTGCATAGCCGGGGAAGCGTGGTGGCCAAGGCGGCCCTTGCTGATAGGTCCACTATGCCCGTAGGAATTGGCAGCTATTTCGCTACAATACTATTTGTCTGTAGATATATACAAATAAATATATATATATATATATATATATATATATATATATATATATATATGTATGTATACGTATGCAGTGCAAAAGTAAAGAGTAACTGATTAACAAACCATGTTTTTACAGTCACAGAAAAACCCTATCGGTATCCGTTCGGTTTCTAATGGGCGATAAAGAATGCTTCGTGCAAGACTCAAATTCCCACTATCCGTGGATTGCGAGCGCCTGCCGCGCAGTTGAGAGCTTAGACCCAGTAGCACAGCACCTTCGTATCCGAGAGTGTACCATGTACTTTCACACATGTCAGTGTACACATGCAGGTATGTGTATGCGCATGTATATGTCTCTCTCTCTCTCTCTATATATATATAGTTATAGTTATATATATAACTATATTTATATATATAACTATATATATAAGGTATGTGCAGGTATGTGTATGCGCATGTATTTGTCTATATATAGTTATATATATATATATATATAACTATATATATATTTATTTATATATATATCTATCTATATATATATATATATATATATATATATATATATATATATATATATATACACACACACACAAACGCTCGCGCACACAAACAGGCGCAGACACACATTTACGCATTCGAATGCGTGTACACGCATTGCGCACACTTACGCAGTGCCGCCGATCGAGAGAGTACACGGGTGCCGGCAACGTGCAACCAACACTGGATACGGCCGCCTCTGCAGCTGCGCTCAGTAGCGTGCCGGTCTTACGCGAGGGTATGGGTTTCGGTCCGTGCGAGCGTGCGCGAGCGAGCGTGCAAGCGCAAGAGACGCAAGAGACGAAGAGCGACGCGACGCGAAGTATCTCGCGATCCGCTGCGCTCTGCGCCCGGGTAGGCGAGTCGCCGCTCAACGAGGAAAGCGCGAGCAGATGCCTGCCAGAGCTGCCTCCGCCGGAATGGCGGATGCTTGGACGGGCGGACGCAGGCGGTCCGCTGTCACTCGGCAGATTACGCGACGAGCGGCGGTGGCTCTAGCGGGACATGAAAGGGCTTCGCAGAGATGGAAAATTGCTGCGCGCCTAGCGAAATCGATCGGCGGCGGCGGCTCTAGCGGGCCGCATCACAGTTAATTTTCGGCGTGTGAATTAACTGCGCATTACGCTGCTGCGTGCGCGAGCGCGGTTCCGACTGCGTCCGTCTTTCCATTTCCTGCGGAGAGCTCTAAGAAGTGGCCCTCTGATCTTGGCGCTTGCGATGGCGGCTTTCCGCTCCGCCGCTCGCACGTGCGTCCCGCTCCTGGCGCGAGCCGAGGACGGACCTTCCGGCGCGCGAGCTCGCGATGCACACGAAGGCTCGCGCCACGAGTTCGAAGCCGCCGAATTCACCATCGAGTAGGAGCGAGTAGGGAAGAGAGAAGTGAATGTGATGTATCTCCGTCTGGAATCCCACAAAGCCACAAAGACAATGTGGGCGTTACGCAGGGGAGTTTTGTATAGCTCACTCACAGCCTAAGCGGCTTTCAGTATGCATTCGGTAGCAAGAAGACTTCATCTCACGAAACAAAGAGAGAGTGGAAATCATGGCATAGTTGCAGCTCAGGACGGCTGGAAAATATGTGCCATAGTCGGCAGTAGGAGATTAGTTGTCGTTGCGTAGGAATCGTGGAAGTGAGTTCCAGAGTCTAGGACCTGCAGAGCTAAAGCTTATGTCGCCAACGGTCCTTAAGCGGAAGAATGGAACAACTGATTTATTGTCCATACAGGACCTGAGCGCACGAGGAGGCTGAAACTGGTGCAGCAGTTTCAGCTAGGTATGAAGGAGCCAAGCCGTGGCGAGCCTTGGGTGTCAGCGTTAGAACTTTGCTCTGTATCCGTTGATCAACCGGCAGCCATCCTGGCTCTTTTAGCAAAGGAGACGCATGGTCAAACCTCGTCCGGGACTTGAAAAACTAGCCTTGCAGGCATATTCAAGGTCAGCTGCAGTGGCCTTGTGATTTTCTTTTCGGCAGCCCAGCCAAAAGCGAATTACAATCATCTTGCCGAGACAGAACTGAAAACCTAGTTAAATATTTTTGCAAGCCACCGTGAAAGACAGCTCGTTAGCTTAGATGGGGATCGAACGTGATGGCTAGCTGCGGAAGCAAAAGCTTCTTCTTAACGAAGCTTTCAAAATTTAGGCCGCTGTCGAAGACGACGCCTAAGTTCCGAGCGCATGGGGATGGTCGCACGACAGCATCGCCTACTAGACGAGCAAAGCCTTCCGGTCCAGGCTCCCGCACTCCCGCACGTCTCGTCGAACGAGCAAGAAAAGCGGGGGGGGGGGGGGGGGGGAGAGCGTGGGCGACACCGGAGCGCGCGTGCTCGCGGCAGGCATTGCAGCGGGAAAAAACGGTAGTCGTCTTCGGTTGCCCGAGTCGGAGAAAGTGCCGGACGCGTGGTTCGTTCGCGCGAGCGAGCGAAGGGCCCTCGCTCGCTCACTCGCTCGCCTCCCAGGTGGCGTGGCCTCGTGGAAGTCGGGCCGGACGCTCGGTACGCGCGCTAGGCGAGCGAGCAGGTGGTGTGGCCGCGAGGTACGGCCGCGCTCGAAATGCCGCTGCGCTCGAGTCTCGTCGTCGGCGACGACGGCGGCGACGAGGTCACAGCGACGCGACGCGACGCGCCAGCGATGGCGAGCGATCGGCGAAGTGCCTATTAGCTGGCGCAAATGGACTGCTCGAGGCTGACGTCATATCGCAGTGCGAACAACTGCAAAAGAAGCTATCTACGTGATCAAAGCGCATTGGTTCGGCGAGTTGCAGTCCAGAAGGTCGACGGGAGCATTAGGCACGGCCTCGTACATCCCGTTGGTCGCTGCTAGCAGGCGAACTGCATAAGCGATTGCGGTAGACATCCAGGGAGTGGGGGGGGGGAGGGTGAGCGAGCAGTTTCGCTCGGCCAGCAGCAGCAGCGGCGGCGGCGACGGTGGTGGTGGCGGTGGTGGCAGCAGCAGCAGCCGGCGCGATGGCAGCTCCCGGCCAGAGGCGGACCGGCGGCCAGCCGCTAGCGTGCGGCCTTGGCTTCCTTTATGACGCTTCGCGTCCGCTACCTTTTGAAGATCAAAGGCCTCACCGCCTTAGCGGCAAACCACGGATCTGACGACCGGCGCGCTGCGGCGATTGTGCGGCAGCGGCTGCGTCGGCACGAGGCAGCCGGCGGCGGCGGCTAGGGCTGGCCTGGCCTGGCTTATAAGAACGCCAGCCGGCGCGCCGTCGCTCTCGGAAGGCGCTTAGCTCGCGTCCTAGTAGTCAGCGCGTCCGCCGGGGTCGGCCGCCTAAAGCGTCTGTCTACTTTACCCATGTCGCCAGTGGGACTCGCAGGGGGGGGGGGTCCGGAGGAGGCTGCGGTAGAGAGCTCGAGGCGATCGCCGCTACGAGCGCTTCTGCCGTGTTGCGTAAACGGTAGGACACGATTTAGTTTGAGTGGTGGGCGGCCCAAGGCTCCGGAGCTTAGCTCGAAAGAGCTTAGTAAACATGCGAGTAAATCGGCGTGCTAGCATATCTTTACTAATTAAAGCGAGAAAGTCCACCACGCCACAAGACTGGGAATTTGCGTCACGTGGCTAGATGGCGTACTTCCGTCAAGCATCAAGATGTCTACCCAGACGGAACTACTATGACTCAGTGAAGCGAGTCCGCAGGTAGTGAGCTGCTCGCGGTAAGTATATGGCCAGTAAGGCAAACGAGCCCGTGTGCCCGTGGCCGAGCCAAGCATGCTCTTTTCGCAAGGGGTCAAGGTTGCTGCCAAATAGTCGCGATTAACTCGCTTGCCTCTCGGTCATAAACGCTATTTTCGCAGGTCTAGCCCCGAAGCAGACTGCGACGGCGCCTCGCGAGCTCCTCTTTAAGCCAGAGCGCCGACGTCTTTCCGGCTCGAGTTCGCCGCCGCTCTTGCAAGGCGAATACCTTACCGAGACCGTGCGTGCTCGTACACTTTATTCAGTGCCTACCTGTCACAATGCGGTTTGATATTGAGAGCAGAGGCGCCGGAAAGCGCTACACAAGCGACGAAATTTGACCGGAAATCATGCGAAAGAGCATCACCAGGGAGAGCAGCGGTTTTCGAACTCTCTTTCTATTTGTACGCTGCCCGTCGGGCGGGCCGACGAACTGAAGTGAGAGAATGAAGAGGCGAGAGCGGAAGAGGAGCAAGCGGAAGTGGAAGCGGTCACGGCAGAGCGAGCAACGCTGTGGCCGCCGAAGCAGGAGGAAGAGGCAGTGTAGAACAAGCGAACGGGTGAAATCAAGCAGCGGGGGAGGGGTGCGAGAGCAGGGGGCGGGCGGGTAGGCGAGAAAATAGATCAAAGCATAGAACCAGTAAATGTCAAGCTGACCGAGCGGTTTTGTTTATGCGAATGCCAGTGCTCGCCGCGCACTGGCGTTTCGAGCCGAGTGGCGGAGCCAACATTTCAGCCCCGACATATTTGTTGTTTCTGGCAGCGAAGCCGCAGAAGAAATGCGATTTTCCTTCATTGCATCGGCAGGCTGACTTCAAAGGCCGATGCACGAACAAAGTCGACAGCAATAAATAGGCCAGGGCCGAGAGAGAGAGCGAGAGAGAGAGAGAGAGAGAGAGAGAGAGAGAGAGAGAAAGAGAGAGAAGAGTGAGAGACAGACATTGAGACAACGAGAGACGAATGGAGAGAGACAGTGCTTGGCAGGAAGGATGAGAATGAGAAAGAGGGTAGAGAGGAAGGAAGGAAGGGGGAAAGAGGGTAGTGAGGGAGGAAGGAAATAGAAAAGAGAGAGAGAGAGAGAGAAAAAGAGAAAGAGCGTGTGTGCGTGCAAGAGAAAGGAAGTGAGGGAAAGGGAGTGAGGAGGGCGACGTAGAAGACCTCGTAGGAGAGGCATGTGGCCACACTCGGGACGTGGTCGTCGTCAGAGCAGCAGCAGTTATACCGGCAAAGTCGCAATCGAGCGCTAGAGCCGCATTCGATGCACCCTCTTGCGTACGGAGCGACGAGAGCCTAATTAGGCTGAGAGCCACTTGTCGCCTCGCTCGCTCGAGTTAGAAAACGCGGCGGCAGCGGTAGCAGACGGACGCGGGCAACAGACGAAGCGACAGGGTGTCGGAGCGAGTGAACGAGCGAACGAGCGGCTGCGGCGGTGCCGGCTGCGCCTCGTTGAGAGCCGTAGATGCGGCTTCGGGCCGCCGCTGCCGACTGGGTCAAACCGCGGTCGGCGGCAACAGCCGTTCAAGAGTCGCGACGAGACTTGCGCAGCTTGACGAGAGTGCGACGACGGGACGCTTGACGATTCGACGACCGGATAAAAGCTCTCGAAGCGGCCGGCAGCAGCGCGCGCCTTTTGATGTACGTCGGTCGCTCGAATTACCCCGTGGAGAGGAAGACACCATTGATCTGCGTCAGCCAATCGGACCTCGGCGATATTCTAAAGCATTCCGCGTGCGGCCAATGGCGTCGACGGCGCATTGTCGCCCAGGTGCAGTCTGTCCGGGCTCTCGAATTTTTATCCAATAAACAAATACGAATCGATAGTTAGGCTAGCGCGCGTGCGGCGCTCGCGGCGAGCTTTGATTCATTCCCGCTCCTGATTCGTCTGGAAGCGGAGGTGGAATCGGCAGCAGCAGCAGCGACGGCAGCGGAGGCCGAACGGGAGATTTCAAGAGAGGAGACCGCCGCGGCCGAGGAGCATCGAAGCAGCAGCAGCGCCGGGTCCAGGTAGCCAGCGTCCTCAGACCGAACCGTCGGGCCCGCCCTTTCCGGAACCGCCAGCGCCAATACGTGCGGCCGCCTACTGGCACGTGCGAGTGGCCGACTCGGCGGCTGCTGTGCCGTCGCAGCTTCGCCTCGTCTCTTTGCCGCGAGCACCGCTCGCCGAAAGCGAGCGACAGCTCCCGAAGCGGCGCCGACGTGTCATCGACGCCGACGACGATGTCGACGACTCGCGCCGCTGCAGCAGCGTCGCCGCCGCTCCTCCTCCTCCTCGCGTTGCTCGCCGGCCTGAAGCTGAGCGCCGCCGTGGCACTTGCCAACGAGGGTGCGATCGTGGGAGGCGGCGACGAAGAAGTGTCGCCGCCGCCGGAAGGGTACGGCGAGGCTGAGACGAAGGCGACTGCCGTGGCTCGCGCCTGGGCGAACGCCGCGTTCGACTACGTCAAGGCGCTCAACTGCGACGACGTGGTCTTCACCAGCCACAGGGAGTGCCTGCTCCTGCGCGCTCTCCAGCGGCGAGACTGTGTCGTCTACACCGCCGGCGAGGCCGGCACGCCGGGCGAGCGGCTGCACGTCGTGCTCACCCCGGACGAGAGCGTCGGCGGCCGGGCGGCATCGCACGACGGCGTGCTCGTGCTCGACCCGCATCCGGACGCCAACTTCGGGCACTTGGTCGTCGTGTTCTACGTCGACCGGCAGACGGACGCGGCCGCGTGCCGCCGCCAGGGCAGGATTTACGCCGGTGAGTCGCTCCGCCCTTCGAGCTCTCCGCCCGAGCTTCCTCCCCCCTCGCCCCGGCGAGATGAGCAACCGCTGCAACCCCTCTGCACGCCCGCCCTCAGCGAGCGGCCGAACTCGGTCGGGCGTGGCTATATCTGCTCTGTCGGTAGCGAGACGCGCGCGCGGTCGTTGGGTGGCTGGCGGTCGCGAGCGAGAGCCTCTCAAGCTCGCCGAGCCGCCCGCTCTCGAGTTCTCGGCGTCCCGCTGCTTCGAGGCAGCGCCTCGAAGCAGCGGGACGTCGAGAACCTCTAAGCCTCTGAGCTGGAGCCAAATTTGGAGCGGTCGAGCGATCGCTTCGGCAGCGGCGTCTGGCGGTGCGGGCCAGCGTCGTCACTGCGTCGTTGCTGCCGCTGCTCTCCGACGACTACCCAGCGTGCGCCGCCGCCCGCAAGGCTGTTGTTTGCATTCCTTATCTCGGTGACACAGGGCTTAATACGCGGATCTCGCAGCCGGCGATCCGCTTTGATCGAGCCGCCCCGCGCGTGCGTACGAGAGACGAGCGGGCGCCGGGCCGTTCGCCTCGCTCGAGGGGTGACCGCAAGCGTTCTCAGGTTGCTGCGCCCTCGGCGGCGGCGCGGCTCGAGTCTAGGATGCTCGGGGCGACGGCGGCGCCGCGGCCGGCCAGCGGGGAGGAGCCCGGCGGCTTGGCTCGGGGCGGGCGATTGATCGGTGCCGTCGGTCGGTCGCGGCCAGCAGCTCAGCGACCGATTCGAGACCGGCGGCGACAGCCGGTTGGGAGGCACGGCCAGCGAGCGGCCGCAGCACCTTGTCCGTGGCCCCGAGGGCACCGCTCTCGCCAGCGGCTCGCCCCCGCTGGCGCACCGGCGCCGCCGCTTGTCCGCCACTGCCTCTTCATCTGACTTCGCCAGGCACGCAGCACAATGGCGCTCCTTAATGTGCGTTCCATTCACGCGAGATCGAGCAGCTACTTCAAAGGCCACCTACGGCACCCTCGAATGCACGATCTTTCTCTCTCTCTCTCTCTCTCTCTCTCTCTCTCTCTCTCTCTCTCTCTTCCCTGAGTTCGCGTTATCGTGCTGGGCGGTGAGAGCGCCCTCGCTCTCGTGGACTCTCCGACTGTCGCAGCTGGGCGAGTGGACTAAGCTGCGGCGGCGGCAAACGGGCCAGCTTCGGGGCGTGACCCTCGAAGCCAGGATTCCACGAGATCTTCAACGACTATTCCAGAGTCGCCTCGAGTCGATCGATGCGTCACGAGCGAGCAAGAGCTCCCTATCCCTCTCTCTTTCAGCGACTCCACGCTCCCGTTACAGGGAGAAACCACTGCATGACTCTGGCCCTGAAGAGCCGCTGCAGGAATGCAATCGAAAGCCGAAACCGCGGCGTGTACGCGGCAGCGGCTGCCGGCAACTCCGTGGAGAGCAGGCGCCCGCGAAAATACTCGAAGCGCTGCGAGATTAACTTCCTGCCGCTGGTGTACCAAAGCTCGAGCTCAGCGGCGGTCAATTCCGCCGGCCGTTCGGACGCGTCAGCCGCCTCCGAAACCGAGCGCACCCAGGAGCTGGCGTCGGCGGGAGCTCCGCCTTCGAGGCTGCAGCAGATGCTCAGCTGTCGCGACGACCTGCCCGGCTATTCTCCTTGTCCGACTCGTCGGCCTTTCAACGAGAGTCGCGAGCCGGCGTGCGACCCGCTGCGGGACAACACGCGTCGCTGCGAGACGAGCCACGAGCTGGTTCGCACTCGCTGCCGCCTCTTCGAGAGCTGCGATCAGGCGGTGCTCATCTCGGGCGGCTGGAGTCGGCAGCACTCGCTGCAGCACCACTGGGACGGCCTGGCCGCCGCCTACCGGATGCTTCGAAGCAACGGCTTCCACCGCGACACGGTCAAGGTTTTCTACGCCAACGGCGCGTCTGACGGCCTGCCGGGTGAGCAGCGTGGCAGCGGCAGCATGTGGCGCCCTGGTTCGGTGCGGCCGGCAGCGGGAAAGGCGGGAAAGGCGCAGGCACTGCTGCTGTTCCGGAAGGGGCTGGCCTGGCGTTTGGCCGGCTCTTTGATGGCCAAAGCGGTCGTTTGATGCACCTTGGTGAGCCGCACGCTCGGATCTTCTATCCTTTGATCCAGAGCGTTCTTGCGTGTCCGGCAGCCGCCTATCGTAGGTTAGCCGTAGGTCGCGGATCCTCAGATGTCCGCCCGAGCTGCTGCGGTGGCCTGCACCCCCTCACCCAGAATGCGCTCGACCGATGAGCCCTCTTGAAGTCGAGTTAGGAGCCGACACTGTGCCGGCCATCCTCCCCAGCCAGCCTCCCAGATGCTAGCAGGATCAGCGAAAATTTCGATTCCATTGCAACTAGGAAAAGCAATCGGCCAGATTTGCGAAGCACTCAAAATCAAAGGGATACATCAAAGCGAAAGAAAGAAAGACGAGTCGCTCATACTACCTGCCGTAATACCTAGCAAATGTAAAGCGCCTAGAAAGAGATTGAGTTATGAGGGCGCCCGTCAAGTGTATTATTATTATTATTACCTACATCTCGACTCGGGAGAGCTGCAATCTGACTCGCTCCTTGCATTAGCATCTGATGACGTTCGCGTCCTGTACCCATATCACCAGCCGGCCGGCTAATTGCAGCAATTCGTCCGAAGTCCTTCGAGGAATGGCCATCTGCTGTCGAGCCGTATGGGAAGCGCCGAGACTCGCTTCAAAACGAGTGAATGTTTACATCTGGAGGGGCGACGACCGCCGCCGCGTGCTACAGGCAACTCAAATTGCTTTCTCCTGCTGGAAATAGGAGTATTAATTACTTTAATTACGACATCAAAGCTGGGGAGTAGTATTGCACAGAAGCGTGTCCCGTTTGATCGCAATCTTCTGATAGGCTCCACGGTCAATTGGGCTTCACAAAGCAGCCAGCCGTGACGGCTCCCTGTGCCCGGCGCCAGCCTACACGGCTGTGACCTCTTCCGCAAGCAATATCCCATCCCCAGTTCGGCAAGGCTTTCAAGTGAGTGGGTGGGTAGCTGTGGTCGCTTGCTTCAAGCAAGACTCGCAAGCGTACGGCTTCGGCTTTTCGTAAGCGAGGCCACCAGCTGTCAACTGTTCTGTCAGCCAGCCATATCGGCAGCCACCTCCTTAGTTCGAGGCTGAGTCTAATCTGCCTGTTTTTAAACTGTTTTTAACAGGAGTGGACGGTGAGGAGAGAGCCGAGGTCTTTCCTGCCTCTTCAAAGCTGGCTCTGAGGTCGCACATAAAGAAAATGTGCGAGTCGCCTCACTGCGTGGACACGCTCGTCCTCTACCTCAACAGCCCGGCCAAGATCGACGGCTCCATGCTGCTCTGGGATGTCGACGGCGACGGTCTGGTGAGTACCGTGCGGCTGGCGGCAAGTCCTAGCAACCTGCTATGCCTAAGTATGGCTGGCTTGCTGCGCCCCATCGCCTGACATACCACTGGCTGCCAGAGTGTGCATCTTCAGGGCTGTGCTCGGAGGTCGGCAAAACTGGCAGCCGAGCTCCATCCGAAAAACGGCCCTGCCCTCACCCCAGCCCTACAACCTTGACCGGGACCGTGCTGTCGGTTCTAGTCGAAAGAATCTTGATGGATGGGCTTTTTCAGTTTCTCACGGTCTGTGGGAGCCTTGTTTGGCCGGGTGGTGGGCACTCGATCCAGGTCGAGCAGTGCAGCAGGCAGCCCTCAATTGCCCAGTGCAAGCTCACGCGACTGGCGTCCCGCTGCTGCACGAGTCGAGGTTGCTGCTCTACTGCTGCTGTCGCTCTCCAAACGAGGCCATCGAATCGTCAGCCGAGCTTCCAGTGTTTCACTCCTTCCTTGGCCGAATCGCGGCCGCATGCTGGCTGCCACGCTCTGCAGCAGCCGCTGCATGCTGCTGCAGGCCGACGACAGCGAGCGGTACCTGGTCGAAGAGCTGCTGGCTGACTTGGCGTCGTGCATGGCCCGTCACGTACTCGTCTTGGCCGACCAGAGCTTCTCGGGCGAGATAGCCAAGGCTTTCCGACGCTCGCAGCACGATCACGGCAACGTGGTCGTCTACGCGAGCGGCAGGGAGCACGAGTACTCGTACGGCAACGAGTTCACGCTCAAGTGGACCGAGTTCCCCCACCACGCCCACACCTGCGCCAACGACGTCTTTCAGGTAATGCCGGCATTCCAGCAAGCAAACGCCACCAGCTTGCACTCGGTCGCGTTGCAATCGAGCAGCTGCATTTGCCCAACGTCGTCCGCTAGACACACGGGCGTCCTCTATCGGCGCTTTGCAGCACATCAAGGCGACCATGCTGCACTCGAGTCCCGAGTCGGGCGAGGCACAGCGAAGCGGAGGCAGCAGCAGCCGCGTGACCATCTTCGGTGCGCCGTGCGACGTCGACCCGCCGTTCACGCAGCGAGAGCTGCGTGTCTACTATCGCGGCTGCCAGAACGTACCCACTGAGGTGTGGTGGCACCGCTACTTCCAGCTCGCCTCGCAGCGTCGAGGCGGCGCTGCCGCCCCGGCTGCCGCCCAGGCCCTGAGCGAGCCGCCGATACCAGTGTACCGGCCCGAAACGTTGCCCGAGCCCGGCACAGCAGCCGGCACCAAGAACAAATGAGCCGGCCGGGCTGCCGGTCCGAGCTGATAAACCGGCCAAGCGCGTCGTGCACGCAAGGCACTCTGCCAACCTCCGCCGACACAGCGCTCGGTGTCGGCACATCGGCAAACCGATGGTGACCGCGCCGCACAAGAGCACGCAGGGCTATGCTCTCCTTTGCGAAGCTCGTCTAGTCCAGGGTGCACGCACTCGCACAAACGATGACAATCGTCGTGGCTAAGCGACGGCAGCAGACGCACAAGTCAGCAGCAAGGCTTGCGCGCCAACATCGATGTGGAGGAGGCCGAGGCGTCTGCGCACCCGCCGGCGGGTGAGCTGACGGCCTGCTGCTGCTGCCATCGGTGCCCATTCCGGTCAGGGTTGCTCAATGACGAGTCTCAGAATCGCTCGCTCGCTTGCTCTGGCTCCCAGCCCCCCTCCGCCGCGGCCGCCCACGTGCTTCGGCTCAGCTTATGGAGTGCGAAATGCCGGTGCATTGGTGTCAGCCCCGCCCCCTGCTGACATGTCCGTCAGAGGCTGGCGCCGGCTGGCGCGCGCATGCTGGCGCCTCGGCTCGCCGATCGGCTTCGAAGATCCATGTATTTGCAAAGCGACAGCAAGCGAAGCATTGTCTCTCCACATGGCACGGCACACCGACCGCGGCGCACGAGCAGCTGCAGGTCATCTATACAGAGCTTTGCGTCGGCGATTCACAAATCCCTCTTCTAGAACGGTTGACTTTGGCAGGAGAAAGGGGTCCACGCCGAGACCAAGCCACGCAGCTGCCGAAGCGCCCCCTGGCCGGCGTTTGCGTGCGAGAATGCTGCTGCCGCCGCGGAATGAGTGGAACCAAGCTGCGGAATTAGCGCAAATAAAGGTCATCGAAACCCGTCAGGTCAGCTTTGATAGCCGACAGATCGTCCCCCCAATCTAGGGTAAGCCGCCAGCATTGGCACACGACGAAGGGTCCGTCGACACCATGTCAAGGTCACCGACTCCGCTAGCCTGCGCATCGGCCGAGTCGGCAGCGTCTGCACTGCCGGCAGGTGCAACTGCAGCAGAGCTGCCGCCGTGTCGCAGAGCAAGGCTTGCTGGCGCTGCCGCGCTGCTGCCTCCGGTCGTGGCGAGGCGTGGTGAAGCAGCACGAGTCGCTATTCCATGCCCACCTCCACTGCCGCCAGCAGCACAGCCGGCGGCGGCAAAGCCATGCACAGCCAAGCCCACAACAGACGTGGGCGCGCTGGCAGCGCCGCCGCCGAGGCTGCTCTCACGGCTGCTGCTGCTCCCAGAAAAAAGAAGTGGCTCGTCGTCGCTCTCGCTTGCCACAAAAGCTACGTTATAAGTGGCACACTGCTGCTGATGTCCACTTCCCGGCATCCACCTGCTTACCGGCGTCTTCTTGAGGGCGCCGGCAGCAGTGCCGCTGCCGGCAGCAGTGGCGGCCGGAGCGCCGCCGCGACTCGTGCGCTCGTAGCTGGCAGTGAGCGAGGCCGTTATGCACACGTTGTCCACCGTGGACGAGGGCAAGCCGTGGCGGCCGGCGCGCCGGAAGCTCGGCAGCGACGGCAAGAACTGGTCGAGCTGCTTGCGCACTGCAGCTGCCGCCGCACAGGCTGCTTGCTGTTCGCACTCCCCGCCGGCACAGCCGCACGCACTCAGTCCGGCCAACAAAGTGGACGCCGCCGTTGCAGCGGCAGTAGCGCTGCCGACGTCGGCCGAGCTTCCGCCAGCAGCGCTGCTGCCTGCCAGCGCCGGGCCCGTGACATCGGCAAGCAGTAGCCACTGTTCGGGAGTCGCCGCCACCGGGTCATCCGCACGGGCAGCAGCAGCAGCAATCGAACGGGGCTCGGTAGCCGAAAGGTCGCCACTACCGGGCACTGCAGCCAACCACGGCTGCTGCTGACGCAGCCGCCGATCGGCTGCTGCCGATGCAGATGACGTCATTTCCGGAGGCATGGCGACCATCATGGTGCCGACGCCGTTGCTGCCTGGGTAGCCGCCCAAAGGCGGCTGAGCTCGTGGGTAATGGTGATGGCGGTGGTGATGACGGTGCTGGTGGTGCCGGGCATGCTGACTGCGCACGGCAGTTGCCACGGCCTCTATGTGCGCCAACAATTCACGCTGTACCTCGTCCAGCGGCGGCGGCTGCTGCTGCTCGTCAGAAGCCAGCGGCTGAGCAGAGGAGCCGGCGGCTTCGGGCGGGGGTCGCATAGCTGCTTCGTAGGACGGCGGCGGCGCACGCCGGCGCAGCAGCTCTGTCTGGAAGGCCGTCATCGGCATCTCGTACCTGCAGAGGTGCAGCGTGGGGAGAACAGCCGTGCCACGCGAGCGGCAACTGTGGCAGCAATCGGACCGAACGAGCGCACCAGACGAGCAGCAGCATTGGCCAAAGGCAGAAGTCAATCGGAGGGGTGGAGCAGCACGGCACAGGGCGATTCAGGTGTGCAAGCTGCTTGCACAGACAGTCATGTGAGCAGGCGATCCAAACACTCACAAGCCCTGCACGGCGGTCGCAAATATGCTTGGCACAGCCGTGAGCCTGCAACCAAAGCCTGCAGCACTGCCAAGAGTAGGTCACTGGAACTGCACGTGTCGCTGGCCAGCAGAGTATCATGCCTAAAGATTTGCCTACCGGAGAACTCATCGAATCGATCGACATCTATTAATACATTAATTTGGGTGGAGCAGCATTAATGGCAGAAAATGCCCAGTAGAGAGAGATGAGAGAGAGAGAGAAAGAGAGAGAGAGAGAGAGAGAGAGAGAGAGAGAGAGAGAGAGAGAGAGAGAGAGAGAGAGAGAGAGAGAGAGAGAGAGAGAGAGAGAGAGAGAGAGAGAGAGAGACACAGAGAAAGAGAGAGACACAGAGAAAGAGAGAGAGAGAGGAGAAAGAAAAGAGAGAGAGTGTGTGTGTGTGTGTGTCTGTAGGTGAGTAATTGAGTGAGTGCATTAGCGCGTGCACTGACAGAGCAGACCCGAGGGGAGGGGTGGGATGACAACCCTCCCAGCCCCCAAGGTACGAACGACTAGCACCAGGTTAGTCACATCGAGAGAAGCTATGTACAAACAGCTCACGAAAAGCCTCCTGGCATCACACATCCGTCTGGGCTTCCATAATCCGTGAAGCAAATGCTGTTGACTTACATGGCCACAGGAAGCCAAGGTGAGTGAACAAGTGGGTGATTGGCACGGATACGACAGGCCCCACTTGCAGTTCCCGGATTTCGTCCATAGAGGGACACACCCACGGAAATGCCTTCTAGGAAAATGTACTCTAAAGGCTGCACAGCTGTCGTACCAGATAGGTGCTCGGACGAAATGTCTTTCGTCGACAATGAGCTGGCCACAAAGCACGAGTTGGGTGAGGCTGGGATTATAGAGAAAAATGTGTCAGTGAGAGCCACAGCTGCCAATGCAGTTAAGCTGAGCTACACCGAAGCAGGCCCTCTTAAATGATACATATAGACTGCCAGCTGCCGGTCAACATGGAGGCTTTAACCCTAAGCCCATTGTATAAGAGCAGGCATGAGGCAACCCTAGAACACCGTGAGCACACCAATCCCCTTAACCTGCAACGCCTGTCACAAAAGCTCCTCCACCCCCAAAATGACCAGCAATTTTTTCAGTTCGGACGGTCTCTACTACAGAGGACACTTTCTCCCTCCCTCTTGACAAGAACTCCTCGAGACCAGCATATGGGTAGCATCGGCAAGAGGCAGAGGTAGCAACCTCGATCACTTGATGGATGGAAGGGAAGCGGCTGTGTGAGGGAAGGGAGGGGGAAGAAAGCACAACAACAACAAGAACCACGTGCAACGCTGTGGCAGCGCCGTGTACGACATCAGAGTTCCACGCTGCGACTTGAGCCTCTGACGAAGTCGAACCTAGACTGAAACCTCCGTATTAATGCCTCACTACATTGGAATAAATTGACGCAGCAGCGCACTTCCTTGCTTCTTTGTAGCGAGTTTTTCATTTATATTTGGATGCCCCTCCTGACACGCTCCTGCTGCCATGCAGCAGCTCGTGAACGTGCCACAGCGCAAACGGCCAGATCAAGGCTCGTGCCCCCACTCGGTATGGGCGTGGTATTGCCACCACATTGCTCTGCTCCCAGCCAGGCTCGAATCGCTGAGCCCGTTCGATGGGTGCTCTACGCAGGGGGAGCACTATAGCCTGGCCGCATCCACTGACTAGCTAGGCATAGGTTTTTTACAAATGGGCGCACGGGTCACCTGATTACATGAGTGCTGCAGCCGACACCCAATGCCAGTTCACCGGCCTGAGCAGATGCTGTCCAATACAGCGGTCGGCGTATCCACAACACGTATATGGAGGGGGGGGCTTCATCATTCGCCGCAGTCGTGCCGTCGACACCGAAGCGACTTGCGTCAGAGTGCTCAAAGCGAGCGTGTGCTGCTGCTGCGGCGACGACGACGCTCTGGAGCAGCAGCGCTGGCGGCGGGCTGCCAAGGCTAAGCGATGGTGCTGGGCTGCTAGCTCTCTGATGCTTACACGAGCGGCTGACAGCTGCAGCGACCGCTACGCTCGCCCGTGAGTTCGTTTTGCCTTCCTTTGCCACGCCCCCGGCTCGCACTCGGCCTGCACTGTAAGCCCTGCACGGCAGAGTAGGAAAGACGAGGAGAAAAGGAGAGTAGCAGCTGCTGGCTGCTGCCGCCACATGCTTAGCTTGGCTTGCCACACAACCACCACCACCACCACCACCACACATCTCGAGGAGTAACCTAGATTACACCAAGGAGGAGGAGGAGGAGCCAAAGATCGACACACGTGTCGGCTCACGACCGATCACAGGGTGCTACGGGGGATGGAGGGGGCTGCGCTGCGCCGAGACACCAAGCAAACTTCCACGCTCCTTTCCTACCTCCCTAACCCTCCCCTGGGAAAGTTCCCTCCTCTGGGGCCCCGAAGAAAACCCGTGGCAAGACGCAGCAGCCGCACTGTAGAGAGCAGCACTAGCAGAGAGGGGAGGGGTCCGAAGAGCGCGCACACTCGCATGCTCGTACCTGCTGCGACCGCGACGCCGACCCGACCGGATCGCTCGCAGTGCGTACAGCTTGCACGTGCAGCCGGCGGCGATTACAACCAAGATGGAGCAGACGAGCGAGCCGATCACGGCCGCTGTTATAACTCGCACGCTCAAGCCTACGACGTAAGTAAGGTGAGAGGCCTCTCAGTGATGGCCACTCAGCCGACAAGCCGAGGCACGGGAGGCGCTCAGTGCAGGGGCACGCGAAACGGCGCCCAGCAGCAACAGCAGCAGCAGGCCGCACCCTTTAGGGCTGCTAGCAGTCGCCAGCGGGACAGCCAGTGCACCTTCACCTTCGTGACGAGGTTGTGGGGGTGCACGAGATGCCGAGATAGCCTGGGCGGCAGCAGGAGCACGTGCAAGGCAGGCACGGCTCCATTAGGCTCTAGTAGGTAGGCACGGCTCTATTTCGCAAGCACACCGGCTGCGGCAGCAGTGGCGAGTACGAGCGCACGGCGTGGAGCGGTGGTCGGCAGCGGCTGTGGCCTAGGCCAGGCTTGCAATGTCTGCCACCAGCAGGCTTATCTCCCACACTGCATCACTACTGTCCGACCGCTGCCACGAGCACAAACGAGAAAGAGAGAGAGAGAGAGAAAGAGGAGAGAGAGAGAGAGAGAGAGAGAGAGAGAGAGAGAGAGAGAGAGAGAGAGAGAGAGAGAAAGATCGCAGGTAGCTCATACCTTCGCAGTCGCTTTCGTCGCTACCGTCAGGGCAGTCAGGCGACTGGTCGCATTGCCATGTGGCCGGAATGCACTTGCCACCCTCAAGGCACTTGAACGTCACGTTTTGCGTGCTGCACGGCGGGGCAGAAGGCAGTGGCTCTGCAATCGGCGGCTCTGCAATCGGTGGCTCTGCAACCGGAGAAACAAAAAGCCGTGGGACGTGATATGGCAGAAACCGGCAGCCTAACGGTGATGGCAGAGGCAAGCAAGCTCGTATGCACACAGAGCCTGCATCCAGTGACTGCCCCCAGTCAACCGAAGAAAACGAGGCTAGAACTGCATGACAACTAGAGGACAGCCTCAAGAGAGAGAGGAGAGAGAGAGAGAGAGAGAGAGAGAGAGAGAGAGAGAGAGAGAGAGAGAGAGAGAGAGAGAGAACTACACGCTACCTTGGCACAGCACACGGACCGCCCGGCAGCTGTTGCTGTTCTCTGTACTAAGGGCTTCCCCTAAGAGGTGCTCAGAGCGGCTTCGAATTGTGTGTGACAGGTGCAGCAGCTGACCAGCAGTCGAATAACTGGCCGTGCCGACGGATGGATGGAGGCTGCTGGCCATGAGCAGCCAGAGCATAAGCAGCCATCCTAACGCCCGAAGTCAGTCGGACACGTGCCCACAGAACCACCGCGGCAGGCCTGGATTAAGAAGCGCAAACACCACACCCCTGGGCTTAAGACCCCGCTTTGACAAGACTTCGACAGCAAAACTAGTGAATGCGTTTGTGACAGTGTCTACATTCTCTGCAATTTGATTTATTCAGGACTACCGTATTTTTACGAGTACAGGTCGCACTTTGTTCCAATTTCTTTTTGAAAAATAAACCTCCGACTTAAATACTGCGTCAATATTTGACCGGAAGAATTAGAAGAGCCAGTATCAAACATGCTTGTGAATGGGTTTTACATGCTTGGGAGGGCATCAAAACAGAAGTCATTGTGAAGTCGTTCAAGAAGACCAGAATTTTAAACATGCTGGATGGAACTTACGATGATACGATGATGCAATCAAAATATGATTAAAGTGACGATTCAGACATTGACACAGTTGCCGAAGACTATGCAGGTATTAGCTGTGATACTGTGATGACAAGTTTCTTGCTAACTGTGACGATTAAAGCAAACTTTAATTAATACAAAATGAGCTATATATTCAGGAATGCTATTTTTAAATAACTTTTTCAAAAATTTTGTCCATAAATTTAGGGTGCGACTTATACTTGGGTGCGACTTATACTCGTAAAAATATGGTACTTGATTAGTAATTGGATCCGTGTACATACATGCGCACGGACGCCATACTGCTTAAGTTCTGGGGGGGGGGCAGCTCTCCACAGCAATGGCGGCCCCGGCGGTGCGCAGGTAAGGCGGAGGTGCAGCGGGCTCGGTGCAGCAGGGTGCCCCGATGCTTGCAAGTCGCTGGGATGCAGGGCGCAGGCCACTCTGCATGGCCGCGACACGGTGGGCCGGTGTCAATTCGTTAAAATACAAGCAACACAACACAAGCTACTACGTCGGTCAGTCAGGAGAAAGGCATGCCGAATATGCATGTCCCCTGCCAGTCCACCTCAGGTGGCTATTTTCAGTCATCCGGCCTTTTTAAGGTAGTCGGGGCAGGCAGCCGCCGGCAATGCCATCCACCCACACCCTGCCGTGGTGACCCGATGCTGGCTGCTACTATGGCTACTACGGTGGCACCAGCACAAAGAGCTCCACCACTGCCCCGGCTGCCGAAGGATGCTTGCTACGTGCCACGCATGCCTGCCAAGGTGGCCGACCGTTGCAGCATCTCGCCCTCTAGAAATAGGAAGCCCCCCCTCTGCAGAGGCCCTACGAATAGGCGTTGACTGATTGCTGGTCGATGGCATGCCGAGACAGCGGCTGCCGGCGGCGGTGAGAGCTTGCAGTGGCTTGCTCCCCCCCCCCCCCCCCGTCTCGTTTTCGGCCGGCCAACCTCCTGCCTCTTGCTGCGCATCCCCTGCACCCTGGCAACCAAAGCAAAACAGCGCCAGGGGCCCGGCGATCCTCGACGATGTCTCATTTCGAATCGCTGAAAGCCGTTGGCCGGAAGTGCATCAAGTCTCAATTTGCCACCGCCAAAATGCTACAACTCTCCCTTCTCACTTCAGAGGCAGAGGTGCGGTGAGCGCTCGGAGTCACGCTGTCAGCGAGTGCACAGGCGCACAGGTTCCGGGCCCGGCTCGTCTGTCGCGAGGACAGCAGAGGAGGTAGCAGCTCGTACATGCTACATCGCGCCAGCTCGTCCTGCACCACGATGGGGGCGGGTGCCATTTCCCTTTGGCGGTCCTCCCTGTGCTCATCAGGCACATTACGCGCGCTCACGCTGCACGGTCGCTGCGGCAAAGGTCACGACAAAGTCCAGCCCAGGACGGCGATACTCGCGCAGGCGATGACACTCAAGCGTGCCGCCAGCATCCGCGTGCGGGTGCTACAAGCGCGCACGTAGAGTAGGCACCGCTGAGCAGAGGCCACGCGATGCTTCCCTCATATGCAAGTGGATGGCTCTTCGCATGGCGCTCGGCGACTGGAGGCGATGACAGACAGACGAGCGGCAGGAGTGGCGGGTCTCAACTGAGGCCGATTGTTCCAAAACGTCAAGGCCTCCCCTTCCCCTCTTTTAATTCAAGACACGAGAAGCTTGCGGATCTAGCACGAGTGGGTCAGATCTAGAACGACCCGGCGAAGACTGGGTGCTCGGTGGCGGCCGGCCGCTGTTGTCTGCAGCTCTTTCCTTATTGATTGTCCCCACCCGACGTCTGGCCGCAAGCGATTGCACTCGAGTGGGGGTTCGAAGCAGCTGGGGGTGTGCCCGGCTGGCTCGGCATCACTTTCGGCTGCTGCTCAGGCCCGAACCCATTGTGTGCTGCACAAAAGGAAAGCCGGCTAATGAGAAGAGATACCGACTAGTGGTGCACGCGGGCAGGCAGCAGAGCCTTCGTGCTAGTCCTCGGCCGGCAGAGAGACACGTACCGGTTCGGCTGGGCTTCGGAGGAGCTAGTGCTAGGCCGCAGATCGAGGGTCAAGGACAGTCAAAGCAGCCGTCATCCATGCATGCCTCAGCAGCAGCAAGCAGCAGCAGCAGCAGCAGCAGCAGCAGCAGCAGCAGCAGCGTGGCTTGAATGGAAAAGATTTCTCCGAGGGTGCATTATCAAGTGCATTATTATAATCATAATTAAATGAAATGGCGAGTAGTAATAATAATAAGACACTTGTGTAGCACCATCAGAGAACTAAATCGGCACTTTCATAGCACAAGCATTCAAAAGGCAATTCAAACGGACAAGTGTGTTATTATTATGATTGACGAAACTAATACTGCGAGGAACAGGTGAATTTTTAACATCTTTAAATGACAAGTAAAGATTAGCTGATCGAACAGCATCATTTATATCCCTACTAATTAAAGTGAGAAAGTCCATTCGTCCCTCCGGCACCCGGCTAGATGGCGAATCATACGTCCGGGAGTGACAAGTAATAGTCTACCTCTACGACTCAGCGAAGCGAGTCCACAGGCAGTCAGCTCTAGTAGCTGTAGAAGAGCCTTAGCGGCTATCAACCTGCTTGCAGTAGGCAATAAAGCACTGCCTGCTGGACTAGAGGACTGTAGGACTCGAACTCACGACCCGAGTCGTGAGCACAAGCACTCTACCCCTGGGCTAAGACCAAGGGGCCCATGGAGAGATGAAGGGACTGACTGAGGTGAGAGAGAAAGAGAAAACGAGGAAGGAAGGAAGGGGAAGGGAGGGAGGGAGGTAGGGAGGAAAGAAGGGAGGGAGATGAAGACAGAACAGACTAGAGTCACAGACATCGGTTAGAAGAGTGGGGGACAGCAGGAGACACTCCACAGCAGCTATGCCATTAAAGGCTAATCTAAAATCGACACAGGCCAATACCACAATCCATCACCAGGGGCGCTGCATGCAAACTCGCCCGTAAAATGGCGCGAAATTTGGTGAGTATAATTTAGCGATGGAGTAGTTTAATATGCAATCCGAAGCCGATTTCACACGGATTTGCAGTGGATTCAAGTGTATTGGGATAGCGAATCGAGTCTTTGCAGCTTATTTGCATGAGAGCCCACGAGCGAAATGACATACATTTTGTGGGTACGTTATAACGTCCACGAACTACGATGTTTATTCAAAATTCGAGCTTGGCGCTGCCGATTTTCGGTTGATTTTCGCTTAAATAAAGTAGGTTATGGTAGATCGTGGTGGACTACAGTAACTTGTTACACCTTAACCGGCAGCACAGATGAACTTACCAACGCAGTAGTGGAGCAAGGGGGCATGAGAAAGACTCGAATGCAAAATTTGGTGGATACACTTGAACGGTAGTGTAGTTTAATATGCAATCCGAATCGTAGCATTGCACA